>JADBJO010004216.1:7500-22500 GCA_016801955.1 Conus betulinus | reverse complement strand
AACGTCAACAAAGACAACTGGCCAAGGAGAGGGACGCAATCTTCGTATGTGCAGGGTACGACGTGAGCGCGCAAGGTTTGCGTCCTCCATTTCTCTCTCTCTCTCTCTCTCTCTCTCTCTCTCTCTCTCTCTCTCTCTCTCTCTCTCTCTCAGACCCTGTCCTTTCATTATATACATTTCCTCGCACGCTTCAAAGGAGAAAAAGGTCTTCTTCTAACCCTTGGTGGGTCTGTGGCGGTGATCATCAATCAGACACGTGCCAAGACAGGGACGGGAAGAGGGTGGGCGGCCCAAGCTTTGATGCATGCTGAAAGAAGTAATCCAGATGGATATATGGCGCGCCGCCCTGGAGGGACAGCTTCCACCACAACAGTACGGCTGGGCTCAGTTCATCTCTTTTTCTTCTTCTTCTTCTTCTTCTTCTTCTCTTCTTCTTCTTCTCTCTCTCTCTCTCTCTCTCTCGTCTCGTTCGTTCTCCTTCTCTCTCTCTCTCTCTCTCTCTCTCTCTCTCTCTCTCTCTCTCTCTCTCTCTCTCTCTCTCTGTCATTCCGTCTCGTTCGTTTCTTCTCCTCTCTCTCTCTCTCTCCCTCTCTCTCTCTCTCTCTCTCTCTCTCTCTCTCTCTCTCTCTCTCTCTCTCTCTCAGGATACAAGTTGGTAAATGCACTTGTACGATGCAGAAAGTTTTAAAGCTGTTTGTAGTTGTGCTGTATTCTGTTGATGGCTGCTAGGTTCTTTCCTCAGTAGTGTGGTATTTTGCTGTTGACATAGTGTACGGTTGGCTGCAGG
Source organism: Conus betulinus (assembly GCA_016801955.1). Taxonomy (NCBI): domain Eukaryota; kingdom Metazoa; phylum Mollusca; class Gastropoda; order Neogastropoda; family Conidae; genus Conus; species Conus betulinus. The sequence goes on along the minus strand of JADBJO010004216.1, from coordinate 21,713 downwards.
ACTGAGGACAAATCCACCACTGGAATATAACTGTTGACACGGTGCACCAGAATGATCCGAAAGTTCTCCACCACCTCCACCGCACTCCAAATCCTCTCTCTCTCTCTCTCTCTCTCTCCTCTCTCTCTCTCTCTCTCTCTCTCTCTCTCTGTGTCAGCTCCACACTAACCTTTCCAATACAACAGAATATAGATATCCTGGACTAGCAGACAGACAGACAGACAGACAGATAGCCAGACAGGCAGACAGACAGATAGATAGGTCCTTCACATCAATGTTGGTTGTATTCATCTGGCAAAACTGTATTTCAGCGTTTGTTTGTATGCTTTGAATTCCACCAGCAGTTATCTCTCTCTCTCTCTCTCTCTCTCTCTCTCTCTCTCTCTCTCTCTCTCTCAGCATACTGAAATGTTAGAATCAAATACCTGGGTATTTCTCTTTCAAAGATGCTTATGGTTTTGAATGGTATAGGATATCATCAACAAACAAAACATTCAAGAGTAGTTTATTAAAGATTCGTCTAAAACACGTGGTTTTTCGAATAGTAGATATTGTTTTATGATCGTATGACACTATGTCCACTTTGTAAACAGAAACCTAGCACACTTTTTATTTACCTATCAGTCACACGATGAGATATGTCAAAAGTGTTCTTTTTCGAGAAATATTGAGTGTCTATTTAAAAATAAAAGTTGTCTTCAAGCGACGTATGACAAATGAGATAATAATCCATTTGCATTATCTGGGCGAACACGGTTACTAATCCGAATCAAAGTCATTGGTTGTGGCTGGTTAACCTGATAAGTATTATGTGTTATAGGCTTTTATTTACTGCATAGGAAAACACGTATGTTCGCCTTATATATGTCATTGTTTTCCCTGTTTGAATTACGAGCTATAGAAGCTTTTGACAAGTAAAATACTTGATCTGGTCTTGTCTTGTCTTGTCTTGTCTCTTAACGTAATTACTTACCGTCAGCGACTACACTCTCTTTGTCCTTCTAACTCTACCTGTCTGTCTCCTTCTATCTTGGTCTCTGTCTGTCTCACGTCTCTTTTTCTCTAACATGGTATGTATTGTCAGTGCACATACTGAGCAGGGCTGTATTGGATCATAGGGTAAGACACAACAGTCACTCGCCTTGTTATCTCCCGTTCTCTATCAATTTCTTTTCTTCCTTTCTTTTTCCTTTTCCCCTTTTCTCTTTATGTTTGTTTCTCTTACCAAATTGCACCACAGTCCTTTTCGTCCGCCCCCTCTTTACTGTTTTTTCTTTTTTTGTTTTCCTTCATTGGTAGAAAGAAACTCGTAGAGAGCGTGGCAGCGGAGAGTCCTCAGAAGAGAAGCCCCTTTCAAGCAAGTGTTTCGGCCCTTATCTCCTGACACTCTAGGTGGGTTGGGCCACACCCGGTTATTATGACTCCGGATGTCCCTCTGCTGCCCCTTTTTTTCCCCATCTTGGGACGAGCCATGGCTGGGATTCGAACCCATGACCCTCTGGATATGCTCAATTTCCACTTAATGACTCGCACTCTAACCACTGAGCCACCTTCCTTTCTTTTCTCCCCCATCCCCTTTATTTCCTTCCTTCTGTATTCATCCCTGTTCGTGTCGTTATTGGTATTCATTCTAGTGACCTGCTTTTTACCAGTACCGTACATGCATTTTCTTTTGTTCGTTCTTTCTGTCTTCGTTCATTTCTTTCGTTTTGTTACATGCTATTGTTGTTGGTTCCAATGCAGTCAATGATCGATTTTTGCTGATTCCCAGCACATCGTCTTTGTTCTTTTCTTTCTGTCTTTTGTTTCTGTTTCTCTTGCTTTCTGTGCTTTTATTTTGTGATTGTTGTTATTGATAAGAGTGAACGATCTGCACTTGCTGATTGTCGACAAGCCTTGTCTGTCCCGTTTTCTCCCTTTTTTCTTTTTAATTGATTTTCTCCGTTTTTGTCCTACTTTTCAGCAATTGTTTTTTTCTTTTTCTATTAATTTTGTTAATGCTGGGATTGATAAAAAAAAATGCTACGATCGAAAATCCACAGCAAATACGTGATCCGTTGCGGTATTTTTTTTTCTATAAATTCTTATCGCTGTATTCCTTCTTATTCCTAACCCTCCCACTCCCAACCCTTACGTAAAAAAGCAGACAAGAAAAACAACCAATTCAAAAGTCGTCTCGAAGGTGGAGTATGGCTGCCTTAATGGCGGGATGTAAAACGGTGATATACACAAAACTCCACTCTCTTTGTTGGGTAGATGGATTTAATCCTTGCCTGCGAGTGTAGAAGACAATAAAAAAGAAAAAAAGAAAAGAATATATCGTCTGTTCTCTGTATGTGTGTGTGTGGTTGGGTGTGGGGTGGTGTGTGTGTTTTGTGTGTGGTGTGGTGTGTGTGTACGTATGTGTGTATATATATATTATATTATATACTATATATATATATAATAGGCCATGGATGTGGTGGTTGTTTTGGGATTCTGTGTGGTGTGTGTGTGTTTGTGTTCTGTTTTGTGTTGTCGTTTCTTCATACTGCTGATGATATTGATATTGATCAGTCGAGCCAACGATCTACTATTAATTACAGCATTCTGCACAATATTTAATTTTTTTTTGGGGGGGGGGGGGGATGGGGGGGGGGGGGGGGGGGGGGGGGGAGGCGAGAGAGGGGCTGGGGGGAGGCGGGGAAGTTTAATTTGTTTTTTTTTTTTTTTTTTTTTTTATTCCTTCCGTATCATGTTTCCCTTTTTTGTAAGTTCCTGTCGTCCTTTTCTCCCCCCCCCCCTTCCGATAGATCTCTTCTATTTGTTCCCTTTTCCTCCCTCCTTTCTTTTGTTTTTTGGCGGGGGTGGTGGGGTCTTCGTTTCTTTTCTCCCTTTGGTTCTTTCTTGACCCGTATTCTGTTTTTTCTTGTCAATATAAATTCTGTCCAACTTTCCCCGCCTTGTGATTTTTTTTTTATATTCTCTATATTTATGTCCGACAATTTGTCTTTTCTTTCATTTATGTCTTATAACTTTTATTTCATTTGGTTCTGTCTATTATCTCTTTATTTGTCTTTTCTTTCCTTCCTGTTTCTTTCTCCCTTTAAAGTTCCTCTTTTTCACTTCCTTTTCCTTTTTCTCTTTCTTTTCTCTTTTTTTTCCTTCCCTTTTCCTTTTTTCCCTTTGCGCTTTTTAATTGATTGCCTTCTTTGTCAGTTTCCTTTTGGCAGTTTTTCATTCGGTGATTATTATGGACGGAGAGATTGAGAGAGTTTTTTCCAAATTGATGAGAGCAGAGACGAGGAGAGAGAGGAGAGAGGAGAGAGAGGAGACTGAGAGGGAGAGAGAAGAGCGAGAGAGACAACGAAAGAGACAGAGAGACAGAGAGACAGAGAGAAGGACAGGAGAGGGAGGAAGGGAGGGAGAGAGAGGAGAGAAGAGAGAGAGATTGAGAGGGAGGGAGCGATGAAGGAAAAGAGAAAATGTGGTGGTGTGGTGGTGTATGTGTGTGGTGTGTGTGTGTGTGTGTGTGTGTTGGGTGTGGCTGTGTGTGTGTGTTGTTGGCGTGTGGGGTGTGCGCGCGCGGTGTGCGTGCGCACTGTGCGTGTGTGTGTGTGTGTGTGGATTCCTGTGTGTGTGGTAGTGTGTGTGTGTGTGGTGTTGTTTGCGAGTGAGTGCGTACGTGCGTGCGTGCCATTGTGCACACATGTGAGCGTGCATGTGCACATGTGTTGCGTGCATGCGTTGCGCGGAGCCCATGTGTGTGTGTGTGTGTGTGGTGTTGTGTGTGTGTGTGTGTGTGTGTGTTTGCCAGCGGGGGTGCATTCAAATGATGCCGCCCGCAGCGAGTAGCGAGTGCCAAAAGAAAAACGAATGTAGTTTCATAGATTGGATCATGCCCTGCTCGTAGTTTTATATCTCAGGAACCGCTGATGAATAAGACGGGACTCGTATTCGAATGCGCGCTGCGCGCGCGCGCACACGCACACACACCACACACACACACACCCACACACCCACACACACAACGCACACACACACAACACACACACACACACACCACACACACGTACGCACGCCCACCGCTCGCTTGCTTGCAAGCAATTCGTAGGGCCTACATGATATTGCAAAGTGCAATACAAAAACAAGAGATCAAACAGTTTCGCTCCGTCGAAATAGACTGAATAGGTTTCAAAACGTTCAGCTTTTTCTATGTTATTGTCAACTTTATAATATCGGGGATCACACAGAAGCAACGAATCGCTGCGAGCATGGATAGCTATTTCTTCACAGAATGAACACAGAAGCTTGCGTATTCCAGAGCAAAATCTATACTTCCATTAACCCGTCTTCAACCGCCCATAATTACCATCTGGTCTCGTGGTTGTTGTTCGCAGTTCTATTACATGACAGGGTGGGGGGGGGGGGGGGTGGGGGGCGGAAGAGAGAGAGAGAGAAGAGAGCGGAGAGAGAGAGAGAGAGAGAGGAAGAGAGAGAGAGAGAAGAAACTGCCTCGCTTATGGGCCGATCTGATAGAGACAGCAGAAGGGGAATAGAGGGTGCACCTGAAGAAAAGGGTAAGGGGGGGGGGGGCGGGGGGGGGGGGGGGGTGTGGGGGGGACAGGGAATGGGGGGGGGGGGGGGGGGGGGGGGGTATAGGGGGTTGAGGGAGGGGGGGGGGGGTAGGGGGTTGTGGGGGGGGCGAGGAGGGTAGTTGATGAGAGCAGTGAAGGGAGGGAGGGGGAGATTTCACAAGGACATGTTGTTTTCAATTGTTTGGCTCTCTTCTTGGGCTTTAAAAACAATGTTACGGTGGTCAACATTTGCGAGAGCACGGTTTGTGTGCCTATGTATGCGCTATGGCTGCTATCTTCCTTTTTCTTCGGTGTCTTTCGTCCTTTTCCTCCGCATTTCTTTTGCCTCTTCGTGTATGTTCAGCGTAAGCTTTAGGTAAAGCGTCACTGCGCGCAAAGACACACACACACACACACACCCACACACACACACACACACACACACACACACACCACACACACACTCATCTACACACCGTGTGCCATATGCTCAGTGTGCTTACGCTCAAGCTCTCCTGGTCCTTGCCAGCTTCCCTCCTCCCTCCCTTCCCCTCTCTCTCTCTCTCTTCCTTTCTTTCTTCTCCTCGCATCTCATCTCTCTTTCTCTTTCTCTTCTCTCTCTACTGGATTAGCTATGAAGACTGCACGATTTTCAAAGAGTGGTTGCTAGCAACCTTAAAAGATAAAAAAACAAACCCTTTGGGGGTCCAACCATAGGGGTGGCTCAGACCAATAATTCCACTATCACCACTTTACTGTACCTGTCAAAATTATTTAATCCGTTTGAAGAATTGAAGAGAGAGAGAGAGAGAGCTGTTCGAGAGAGGAGTAGAGAGAGAGAGAGAGCATGGAGATGAGAGCAGAGATAGAGTGTGGTCTGTGGTTCGGATAGACGAGACCACGACACCAATCACCTCTGAGCACGCATGTTCCACCACTACACACACAGGGCCGTTTTACTGCGTTACTTGTGCACGACAACCACACACACCCACACACACACACGCACAACACACACACACACCCCACACACACACACACATAAACACGCAAACGCATACGACGCATACTCACAGGTCACACAGACACGCACACACGCGCACAACACACTACACACACACACGGCACCCACACATACATACCTATACCACACAGCGCGCACGGGGCGTGCGCACCGGCGAGCTACACACACACATACCACATACACGGGCATCACATACACACAACATGCGCACACACACCCAACACACAGCCACGCACCGCACACACACACACACCACACGACTCCACACACACACACACACACACACACACACACACAAACGACACACACACACACCACACGACACACCAACACACACAACACGATATATACGGGGTCACTCACACGTCACACACACATGTGCCCCCACATTACCACACTTCATGTGCGCGCCCGCTATCATCAGAGACACACGTAGCCCCTATTTTCAACTGGCTCTCGAGAAAAGTGAGTGGGAAAGAGAGAATGCGAACAAAGTGGGGTGTGGCACGAGTAATGGAGTGACGTAGAAAAGATGAACGCGCTTATCATCGATCGGAGGAATGGGAAACGGTGAAACGGGTAATGGGACCGATAGGGGCGGAACTCGTGCAGTGAATGGTACGTGGTGTGCCGTGGTGGTGAGATGTGTGAGAAATCCTGTTAGTGTTGTGTATCGTTGGGGTTGTGGTGTGTGGGTCGTGTGTGCTGTGTGTGTGGGTGTGTGTGTGTGTGTGGGTGTGTGGTGGTTGTGTAGTGGCGTAAGAGGTGTGTTGGTGCATGTGTGTTCGGGTGATGTTTAGTGTGTGTGGTGTGTGCGTGGCGTGTGCGTGTGGTCGGTGGGGGGGGGGGTATGTGTGGTGTGTGTGTGAGTTGTAACTGGTGGGTAGTGTTTTTGCCGCATGTGTGCGTGTGTGGTGTGGCATAAATATGGTGCGTGCGTGTTTGTGTGTGTGGTGTGATGTTTGTGTGCGGGGCTGTGGTGTGTGTGTGTATGTTTTGTTTGTGTGTGCGTGCTGTGTGTGGGCGTGCGTTGCGTGCGTGCGTGTGGGTGCGTGTGTGGGTGTTGGTTGGGGTGTGTGTGTGTGTGTGTGTGTTGTGTTGTTGTTTGTGTGTGGGTGTGTGTAGTATGTATGTATGTGTGTGTGGGTGAGTGTTGTGTATTGCGTCTGGTGTCACAGTATGTGAGTGTTGTGTGGTGTGTGTGGTGTTGGGTGTGTGTGTTGTGGTGTGTGTGGGGTGAGATTGGTTGTGGTGTGTGTGTGTGTGTGTTGAAGAATGGTTCATTAATCTGGACTTGGGTTCTGCCAATTATGCCAAAAGACAAAGTAGTCTATAACGCCTGAACTGTAAACAATTATAGGGTAAACACTTTGAGGGGCGAGTTGTGTCCTGAAAACTGTTCACAAAGGACTTGGTTGATAAAACCTTTTGACCGATTTTATTGCTGACTACCCAACAACACTTTCGGCAATTATCAAGGCTGGCTTAGACGAAATCATTCCACAACAGCTCTTATTTGTTTTTAAAGGAAGTTGGTAATTGCCTGTTCCCGGGTCGTCAGAAAAGTGTGGTTGTGTGTTTGTTGTTGCTTTCACAAGCGTCGTCAGTTTCGATTCCAAAAGCTTTGGAAGTCGTAAAGGCAGGGATTATGGAAGCACGAAGATGGTTATCCACAGAAGCCGTCTTGTGGACAGTCTTTTGCGTGGTCCTCACGACTTGGCCTCTGCACAATACATCTCGTGGAGATTTTATGAATGGGCGTCCAATCTGAATAATTTGGGGCAAGTTTTAGAAGGTGTCGTCAAGGTGCGCATCTGGGTCAAAATAAGTGCTATTTTCTTGTCTGTGTTGCTATTGGCCTTTATCCTCACAGATCGTAACTGTGCTAGGTCGGCTTCGCAGTATTGATTTAACTCTCCCTCTGACCATATTTATTAACCACGCATTTAGTTTACTTTTACTTTTATACCGCTGATGATAATGTTTGTTCATATGCAGATTCGTTTTGTGGGTTACCAGCATAGCGTCCAGAGGTATTAACGCGTACTGCTACCGCATGGAAGCTTATTGTAACCCTGTCGCAAAAACACCCGGGGGTCGTCTTTCATGTAACGCCACTAATCCTAGAAAAAAACAACTGGTCAAAAACCCGTCCATAGACATCGTACACCCACTTTCCCAATATTTAGGTATAATCTAAAAATTTAGCAGCACCCGGAAATTTTGATCTCCCTGTAAAAAGTAGATACTGTTAGACCAAGCGCGCAATGTGCACATGTGGTTTCTTTGCTACAGATGGCAAGATTTCAAAAATTTGCCTATAAACATTGTACTGGCGCTTCTACCAGTCAATGGTTCCTGCCTGTACTTTTAATATGGCTGTGAAATTTTGGGAGATGGGTGATTTAAAGCGGCTAATGGAAATGTGTTCGTTTCAGCTTAAATAAATTTTTTAAGCATCTTTTCTTTTCCTATTTAGGATCGTTTCTAACTAAAAACAAGACTAATATATCTGGAGACCCTAGGAATGTTATCCTTAGCTTTCCGTTCAGTATATGCCCCGCATGTTAACATTCTGGTCATCCCTTACTTTTTCCCCCACAACGTAAAAAATCTTCATGGCTAGATTGTAATCAATTATTATATGATTTAATACAGAACTCAGGTTTTTACATCTAGCTGGCTTGATGTATCTGGGGCAACTCTCTCCTTATCGACCCCACCAAGATCGACTTTGTGTGGCCCGACACGCCCCCCAAGTTTTCGTCCTGTTCATAGTCTCGGTAGAAGATGTTCGTACTTTCCTTGAAGATGTTTACTTACGGTGCTTGGGCCCGATGCTCTTTAGAAGAATCTAGTAATAAAGTGTTTTATTTTACAAGGAATTTTAAAACACCCGTTTTGGGCCGCTGAAAAATATCTTGAAATGTTAATGCCTGCATGTTTTTATATACTCACCCACTAATAATTTCCACTATTCGATTCCTCCGCTGTGCGTGGCTCATAAACTCATGATCGAAACTGGCAGACGATTTGGATAATACCTCTCGATGATGAACGACTTTTGTCGGACTCTACGAGTTTGTTTGCGACCAGAATGCCTTGGCGACGAATTTCATTTTGTAATGAAATGCACCAAATATGATGATATTAGAAATAAGTTTATTACCAAAACAATTTACCATGTAATACAGTCCGATTAAACTATTGTCGTTTCTGCTCTCTGTGTATAAAAAAGTGTTTACTAAACTTTTTTCGCGAAGTTTTTAAAATTTAGTAAAGTTTGTGTAACATATATCCAGCCCTGTGTGTTAATTATCGGAACATTTTTGGTGATGTTTGATGTGTTTCGTTTTACATTTGTTTCATTTTGTTTGTTTCCAAGTCCTCCATGCCCCCAAAGGGGTCACAGGAATTAACCTGCTTTGAATCTATCTTTGTGTGTGTGTACATGGTTGAGGGAAGGGTATAGGGAAGGGGAAGGGAGGGGAGGAAGTGGAGGAGGAGCAAGATTTCACGATGCCGTATTTCTGACTGTTTTGCAAACACACAAACACACACACAACACACACCCACACGACACACACATGAGCCCACACACACATACATCCACCATACCACACACTGAGGCACACACACACACCCACACAGCACACCCACATGGAGCCACCCCCCCCCCCCCCCCGCACACACACACGCCCACTCCCCCTATTCACAACCCCCAAAATGCACGCCTGCACGCATATACACGCGCACAGGCATGAGCGCACACAGACACAGAGACACAGACAAACAGACCACACACACACACACACACACACACACACACACACACACACACACACACACACACACACACACGTATGACACAGGTATGCACGAACGCATACACCTTTGGCGCACGCACTATTCACGCGCGCCACACGAACACACATACACGCGCACTCGAGAACACCACACACACACATACACAACACACACACACGCGCGCGCTTGCGCGCTTGACACGCCCCACTTGCACACAAGGACATAATGAGAGAGAGGATGCGAAAGGAAGAGACATAGTAGTAGTGGTAGGGTGTAGGGATGGTAAGGCAATGTGGAAGTAGCAACGCAATCATAAAGGGAGTCGGGGGAAAAGAGGGAAGAGTTTTGTGGGTAGCAAGGAACAGGGGGGTTCAGAAATTGGGTAGCATGTTAGGGTGGGGTGAAGAGCGAGGAACAGGAAAGCGAGAACATGCGCGACAGCCATCATGATGCCATCTTTTTCTGAAGGATGTTTTGCATGAAAAGACAAGCCGTCTGTCAATATTATCTCCATGGACACATTTCTATGCATGGGTCGCTTTTTCTCCCAACACCCTTTACTTCGGGCACTGCCCTCATGATCGATGGCCAGAGGTGCCGCGGCGAAAGTGGACACAGAGATTTTCCCGCAAAGCATACCCACACACCACACACACACACACACACCCACACACGAGAACGTGTTTTGCAGACTTGATGCCTACCCTACTGCCAGTTGCAGTGATTGGAAGACCCAGAAATGCGATGACATTACTGAAAAGGTAGGTGGAGGGGTGGGTTGGTTGGACTGATGGGGTGAAAGTGGGGTCAGATCTTCCGCTTTGTTGCGGTCCACATAGGAAAATGGGGTGATATGAGCACAGACGTAGGAGGAGAGAGAGAGAGAGGAGAGAGGAGGAGAGAGAGAGAGAGGAGAGAGATTCAGATTCAGCTGCGTTTTTCAGTAGGACCAAGGCCCCAGTTGAAGAAGGGGCAGTCATTGTGTTTGGCAGGTACCATTATCAATATTAAAGCAAAAGTTTCATATTCAGCAACAAGCATATATACCAATAGAAATCACGAGAGAGAAGTTTGTCTTAACTGAAAAGCTTGATGAAGATTTTATGATAATTTGACTACTGTTCTTTCGATGCTATGACTGAACAAAATCGAAAAAGAAAAGAAAAAACAAAAACAAAACAAAACAAACAAACGTTGATTCATATTGATTCATTGATTTATTTCATACAAAGATTGTTCTGAACAGATGATGTCCTCACAAAGTGATGCTCATCCTCGTTTGACTCCTTGCATAGTGGACATAATAACTCATTGCTATCGATAGTTTTAAAGCGATGTCGATATGCATTAATTTCAGGTATACGAAATCTAAACGTAGTAAACAATATACCGCAGGTATATATCCATTTCAAACGAGGACTATGCCTTTACCAAATGACTGGACGTAAAACATCTATGCATATTAAATCTGACACTTGATTTTGGTTTTTTTAGTTCCTTCTCGTCTTTCCCCCACTCCTGTGGGGGGGACAGGGTGGCAAGGTCTTTCTCAAGGATTTTCCGCATATGAAACATACAAACCATCTGTCAATATCATTTCCACGGACATATTCTATGCCTGGGACTGCTTTTTCCTCCCCTCGAACTGGGCCACTGCTGATCTGTTCAATGGCCACAGATGCTGCAGCTAAGTGGCGGAAGAGATTTCTCTGTGAAGCATACGTGCACAGACACGATGTGTGTGTCTTTTGGATCCCGTGCCTGCCCTGTGGCAGTAAGTAGTAGCAGCAGTTTGGGAGACCAGAGAAGTAACTGAATGCCTGAGTAGTTTGTGTGGGTTTTAAACGGTGAAAGTAGTAGACAGGACATTTTTTTTTGCATGGTCTAGAAACAACGTAGGGAAAAAAGGAAAAGAAGAACCAGAATGAACGTGGATTTGGCTGTCAGCAAGGAAAGAGAAAGGAAGAGGAAAGGATAGGAGAAAACAACACACACACACACACACACACACACACACACACACACACACACACACACACACACACACACACACACACACAAGATATATATATATATATATATATATATATATATATATATATATATATATATATATATACGAGACAGAGAGACAAAGAGACAGAGAGAGACAGAGACAGGCAGAGACACAAAGACAACCCTCTTCCCACACACATATACATACAAACACGCGCGCGCGCGCGCGCGCGCGCGCGCGAACTGAAAGAATTTTTGACAGAAAAGACAAAGAAAGACGCAGCAAAGTGGTGATGGTAGGGGGTGGGTATGTTCGGGAAATGTGGAAAAGAGAACGCAACCATAGAGAGAGGCAGAGAAAAAACGGGAAGAAAAAGGGAAAGTCGGGGAAGGGGGGGGTGAAAGGGGTGGTTGGTAGAAGTTTCATGTGCGCGCGCGCGTGTGTGTGTGTGTGTGGGGGGGGGGGGGGGGGGGGGGTGGGGGGGGGGGGGAAGGGGAAGGGCAGGCCGTGGAGGTGAGGATGGGAAGACTTTCACTGCGCCATCTTTCTAACGTATGTCTTACACGAACAGACAAGCCATCTATCAATATTATCTCCATGGACACACTTCAAGCCTGGGTTGTTTTTCCACCGTTCCCAGCTCAGAGACTGCTGCTCTGATTGATGGCCAGAGGTGCTTGCGGCTAAGTGGCGGAAGAGATTTTCCCTGCGAAGAATACAAGCACAGACGTTACGAATTTTGTAGATGTGATGCTTAGTCTCTGGCGGCAGCGGTGATTTAGACAACTTCAGAAGTTCATTGATGAGTGGACAGCTTGGCTGCGCTAATTGTGTGAAAGTAGGTCAGGTCTTTCATGTTGTGAGGTTACAAAAACCAGCGAGTGGAAAGTGAGCGCAGTGGGCTAACATGAACGCCAACTCAAACTATCGTGAAAGGAAAGAGAACAGAAGTGGAGAGGGGGGATGAGATGAGAGAGAGAGAGAGAGAGAGAGAGAGAGAGAGAGAGAGAGAGAGAGAGAGGAGAGCAAGAGAGAGAGAGCGAGAGAGAGAGAGAGAGAGCAGAGAGAGAGAGAGAGAGAGAGAGAGAGAGAGAGAGAGAGAGAGAGGAGAGCAAGAGAGAGAGCAAGAGAGAGAGAGAGACAGAGAGAGACAGAGACAGACAGAGGCAGAGACAGACAGACAGACAGACAGACAGACTGACAGATGGACAGACAACAAACAGACAAACAGACAGAGACAGACACAAAAAAGACAACAAGGAACAGAGACAAACCATCACACACATTCATATAAACACACACACACACACACACACACACACACACACACACACACACACACACACACACACAAGCACGCATGCATGCGCGAGTGAGTGCATGAACTAACAGAAGTGTTGAGAGAGAGGAGAGGAAAAAAAGAAGTTGCAAAGTGGTAATGGTAGATGGTGGGTGTGTAAACAGGAATGAGGAAGAAGGAACACAAGCACAGAGGGAGACAGAGAAACCGGGAAAGTTGAGGGAAAGGGAATGTTTGGAGTGAGAGAGAGTGGCAGAAGTGTGTGTGTGTGTGTGTGTGTGCGTGTGTGTGTGTGTGAAGGACGATGGTGCAGTGAGGGTGGGAAGACTTTCACTCTGCCATCTTTCTGAAGTATGTTTCGCATGAAGACAAGTCATCTATCAATATTATCTCCATGGACATATTTCAAGCCTGGGCTGCTTTTTCCACCATCACCAGTTCAGACACTGCTGCTCTGATTGATGGCCAGAGGTGCTGCGGCTAAGTGGCGGAAAGAAAGAAATTTCCCTACAAGCACAGACGTGACGAATCCTGTAGATGCGTTTTGTAGATGTGATGCCAAGTTTCGGGCAGCAGCGGCGATTTAGACAACTGCAGCAGAACAGAAGTTCATTGGCAATACTGCATGGGTGGGTAGCTTGGCTGGGCCAATGGGATGAAAGTAGGTCAGGCCTTTCAAGTTGTGATGCACATATCAGCGAGTGGAAAAAGTGGGGCTGACATGAACGCTGATTTTATCGTGCAAAAAAAAAAGAAAGAAAGAAAAAGGACAGGAAATGAGAGAGAGAGAGAGAGCGCTAAGGAGAATTAGTAAGGGGGGGAGGGGAGGGGGAGGAACGGATCAAGACACATGTATGACAGACAGACAGAGACACATACAGACACACAGATGCACAGACACACTGACACAGACATAGACACTAACACACACACACACACACACACACACACACACACACACACACACACACACACATCACACGTGCACATATTCTCTCTCTCTCCTCCCTTCCTCCCTCTCTTTCTCTCTCTCACCTTCTCTCTCTTCTCTCTCTCTCTCTCTCTCTCTCTCTCTCTCTCTCTATCTGCATGTCTGTCTCACATATACACTGAAACATAATGAGAGAGAACAGTGAAATAAAGGCACATAGTGGCGGTGTTAGTGGTCAGGGAGATTACTGAATACAGAAAAAGGAGCACAATCATGGAGGGAGGGTATATAAGAAATGGTAAGGGAAAGGAGATAGTGGCGGTAGTCGAAAGGGCAAAGTTGAAGTTCGGGTATGTGTATGCGAGGTGGGAGAAGAAGGCTAGACTTTGATAATGCCCTCTTTCTAAAGGATGTTTGAAATGGGAAGACTAGCCATCGGTCAGTGTTATCTCCATGGACATATGCTAAGGTCAGAGACTGCTTTCCCCCTAATTCTAGCTCAGACACTGTCGATCTCATCGATATAGTCAGAGGCACGGTGGAAAAAGTGGTGGAAGAGATTTCCCTGTGAAGCGTACACGCCCAGACGCACAATGAAT
>JADBJO010004216.1:0-2500 GCA_016801955.1 Conus betulinus | reverse complement strand
GAAAAGTAAACATCAAGGGAAAGAGCTGAGTTATTATTTGGGAAACGGGACGGACATGATTAAGAAAACTTTAAAAAGAAGGAAGACAATGAGAAAAAGTGAATGATTCGACGCGAATTTTTACAGGAAAGGATATACGGCTGGCTTTGCAGCTGGTAGACACACATTTCTGACGTGAAATGTTGAATGTTGTTAAGGAGGTTAGAGGGAATTGATTCAAATGTTAAATAAGTATGAGAAAAGGAAAGCGTGGTGAAACAGAATAAACGGGCGAGAAAATATATCATGAACCACTGACCCGGGAAATAGTTGGAAAGAGCGGAAGATCGCGGGGTGAACTCTGTTAAGTTTGAATGGAAGGTGGCAAAATAATACCCAAAGCTTTGTACGGAAGACAGAGGAAGGATACTGTTAAATTGATTCGGAAAATAAAGGAATACAGGAGCTAAAAAGAACACTTTTCACAGTTCACGAAAATGAATCAAGACTAAATCTAAACATGGCTGAAATATTTGGATATGAACACATCACACACACATACACATATGTTCATACGCGCGCATGCTCACACATGGGCTGGCGCGTGCACGTACACACGCACGCAACACATAACACACACACACACACACACACACACACACACACACAAGCACGCGCGCGCACGTATGCACGCGCGCATGCACACACGCACTCACACACACACACACGCACTCACACACGCACACGCACACACACACACACACACACACACACACACACACACACACACACACACAAACACACACAGAGTAAGACTCTCAAAAAATGTACTTGTTATCTAAAAGAAAACGGTTTACCTTTTCTACAAAAGTAGCCGCAACCAGACATTGCTCTTTCATAAATACAATGGATATATAGGATTCTAATCAAACTAAGACTCATGGGAACGAGACGTTTTAGAAAACCATTACGCTCTTTCTGTCAGAATGCAACTCTACAGACAGCTTTATTCATGCAGTATTAATTTACAGGAATCAGGGAAACACGAAGTCTGAATGCTAGTACAACAGGATAGAGTTGGTAATGCAGGAACTGACAAAGAAAGCAGTGTGTCCTCTTCCCACCCTCCACTAAAATGAAAGATGTTAAGCGATCCACCCATTCATTGATAGGAATGTGCTTCTGGAGCCTCCCAAACTCGGCTGCTGCCACAGGTTAGACATCAGGTCTACAAAAACGCATTCGTTCGCGTCTGTACGTGTATGCTTAGCAGGGAAATCTCTGCCACCACTTAAGCGCGATGCCTCTGGCCATCAATCAGAGCAGCAGTGTCCAAGCTGGAGATTGGTGAAAGCAACCCGGCTTAGAAATAGGTCGCTGGAGATAATATTGACAGATGGATCGTCTTTCCACGCGAACATCCTTCAGAAAGACAGCGTGGCGTTTCCCCTACCACCCACCCCTCTCCTATCAGCTCCCGCTTTCTCTTGCCCTTTTTCCTGCCTCCCTGTTCGATACATTACTCCTTTTCGAGTAACCCTTGTGACCCACAAACCCCTACCACAACAACCAAGTCCCTGTCTTTTCTCCTGTCTCTCGTGTCTTTGTGTGCGTATCGGTGTGTGTTATGTTCGTGTGTTTGTGTGAGCACGCATGCGTGCGTTCGTGTGTGTCCTCTGTTGGGTGTGAATGCACATGCCTCTCTCTCTCTCTCTCTCTCTCTCTCTCTCTCTCTCTCTCTCTCACATTTCTTCCATTTCCCATTCTTTGTATCTCAAGTCTGTGTTCATGTCAGCAGCCCCCTTTTCTTTTGCTTCTTGGACCACACACTCAAAACAAAAGACCTGACCTAGTTTCACTCATCCGCCGTACTAGCTACCCATCTATTTTCTAACACTACTGCACTACTGGTTCTTACGAAACACTGCTACAGCCAGAGGGTAGGCCTTGGGTGTACAAAAACAAATTCGTCATGTCTGTGTGTACCTTTTTTCCAGGGAAATCTCTTCCGCCACTTAGCCGCAGCACCTCTGGTCATCGATCAGAGAAGCCGGAGATAGGGGAAAAGCAACCAAGGCTTAGAGATATGTCCATGGAGAAAGTATTGACATTTGGCTTGTCTTTCCATGCGAAACATCCTTCAAAGAGATGGTGTCATGAATTTTTGCCCTGCCACTCTCCTCATCCCATGCAAACACTCAGACTTCAACAGCCTCTCCCCTCCACCAAGCACCTCCATTTGTTCCTCTTTTCCAGCTTCTCTCTACGATTGCACTCTTCCTTTGGTATTCTTTTAATAGCCCCCACCCTCTAACACTATCAGTTCGTCCCTTCCATTCTGTGTGTGTGTGTGTGTGTGTGTGTGTGTGTGTGCCTGCCTAACATTGGCTGCGTCTTTTTTCCACTCTGGTTTTTCACTGGTTTTCCACTCCCGTCAACGGATTTTGTTTCCCCATAACCATACTAAGTCATTTCGTTCTGACGTTTCATCTGATTATGCTTCGGTCTCGCCCTCTAGACC
>JADBJO010004215.1:200446-207917 GCA_016801955.1 Conus betulinus | reverse complement strand
AAGGAGGTAGGCGGTCGGAGGAAAGAAGGAGGAGGAGAGGGAAGAAGAATAGCAGAAGAAGACAGAAAAAGAAGGAAAGAGAAGAAGAAGGAGAGGTGGCTGAAAGAGAGAGGGGGAGAAATTGGGGTAAGGCAGGGTAGAAAACGCAGGAAAAGCAGTCGAGGAGCAGTGGAGAAGAAGTAGATTGGGAGAGGGAGGAAATGAAGAGGAGCTCGGATGGGAAGGAGGAGGAGGAGGATAGAAAGAAGAAGAAGGCGCAGAAGTAAGAAGAGTCACGAACACGAAGCACCAAGAACAAGAAGACAAGAACAAGAAGAACAAGAAGGAAAACACAAACAGAGACAAGAGAGAGATAGGGAAGCAGAGAGAGAGATACCGAGAGTAGCGAGACCAGCCAGCCATCCACCACCGACAGACAGAGACAGACACAGAGAAAGAGAGAGAGAGAGACAGCCAGCCCATCCGACCCCAGCCAGACAGACAGACAGGCAGTAGACAGAGACAGATAACGAGAGAGCGTGTTCTATAGACATGTCCCCTGTAAGTCATTAGTACGGCCCATCTCTCTCTCTTCCTTCGAAAGCCCTCTCCCCCTATTTCACGCAATGGGTGGTGACCACTCTCAGCCGAGAGCCGGGGGACAGTCAATCGGGGGTCATGTACTGACACGGCTCTGTCATTTCCATCTCGGCTCTAGATGAAACGTCCATTCCTTCATTTAATACATTACAGCTATCCTCCACCCTGCGGCCTACTTCCTCTCCGGGACAATCGGAAACACGCACCACCGCAGGACATTGACCCCAGGGGCGTATTCAGGCGTGTGAGGCTGTTGCGATGCGTTTTGACTCTGTGGTAGCTGGTGTGTGTGGGTGTGTGTGTGTGTGTGATGTGTTTGGTTCGTGTTTGTGTTTGGTGTGTGTGGTGTGTGGAGTGAGTGTGTGCGTGTGTGTGTGGTTTATGTGATGTGACTTGTGTGCGTGTGTGGTGTGTGTGTGTTGGTGGTTGTGTTTTTGGTGTATGTTATGGGTGTGGTGTGTAGGTGTGTGTGTGTACATGTTGTGTTCGTGTGTCCTGTGAGTGCTGTGTGGTTGGTGTGTGTGTGTGGTGGGTGTGTGTGTGTGGTCTGTGTGTGTGAGTGAGGGTGTGTCCTGTGGTGTGTTGTGTGTGTGTGTGGTGTGTGTGGTTGTGTGTGCTGGTGTCGTGAAAGGTGAGGTGTGGGTGTGTGTGTAGTGGTTGTGGTGTGTGGTGTGTGTGTGGTCGTGTGTGTAGGTGAGGGATGTGAGTCTGTGTGCGTGTTGTGGTGGTGTTGTGTGTGTGTGTTGTGTGTGTGCTGTTGTGCGTGTGTGTGTGGTTGGTCGTGTGGTGTGGTGTGTTGGGGGTGTGTGTGTGTTGTGTGGGTGTGTGTGTGTTGTGTGTTGTTGTGGTGTGTTGTGTGTTGTGTGTGTGCTGTGGGTGGTGTTGTGTTGTGTGTGGCCACTGGATCTGTGTGGTGCGTGTGTGTGGTTGTTGTGTGTGATCGTGAGGTGTGTGGCGGTGTGTGTGTGGTCCTGTCTGTATGTGTGTCGCTGTGTGTGTGTGAGGTGCTGCATGGTGTGTGTTTGTGTGTTGTGTGGGTGTGATGGCCCTGCTGTGTGTATGTGTTGTGTGCGTGCGTGCGTGGTGTGTGTTTCTGTGTGTGTGTGTGTGTGTGCGTGTGTGTGTGTGTGTGTGTGTGTTGTGTGTTGTGTGGTGCACGTTGCGTGAGGTGTGTGTGTGCTGCTTTGGTGTTGTGTTGTCTCTTGTGTGTGGTGTGTGTGTATGTGTGCCGTGTGGTGGGATGTGTGTGTCTGTGTGTGTGTGTAGTGGGTGGTTTGTGTGGGGTGTGTGTTGCGGTTGTGTGTTGTGTGTCGGTTTAAGTTTCGATAGATCCGCCAACTTCCCATATGCAAACAAAACAAAATGGTTCTCAAGGTTGTGGACCCCGTCCCATTCCTGCGGCGCCGATCGAAGTTCTACGTTGCAATCTGGATCGGAATCGAATCTAATGCTTCCAATAGGCTACCTACACAAAAAGCGGTCTGTGTGTTCTGCCTGTGCTTTCTGTTACTGCGTTGTCCTGATGTTGTCTGTACTGTCTGTGGTCCTGTCCTGTCCTGTCGGTGTGTCTGTATGTCTGTTCTGTCTGTCATGTTCCTCTCTTCTCTCTCTTCTTCTCTTCTTTCTCTCTCTCTTCTCTCTCTCTCTCTATTTTCTCTCTAGCTAGCTAGCTAGGGAAAAGTTTTGGAAAAAAAAAAAAAACAATGGAAATAGAATACAGAGGAAGTGTGAGGTATAGGCTTCGCAAAGTGGATAGACAAGAGAGGAGAAAGTTGAGAGAAAAGGACAACCCACATGAAAACAGGTTGGAAAAAAAAAAAAAAAACAAGCAGCAAACATAGAGAAAAAGTTGAAGGACATGACCAAAAAGATTAGCGAATCTAAGAGGTGTGGTCAGAAAACAGGGGTGAGGAGAAAGGAGAAGAGAAAAAAACAAAAAAAGGAAATGATTTTCCTTGATTCAAACGATGGCAGACAGACAGAGAAACAGAAAGAAAGAAGAAGGACATAAGGTAATGAGAAGTTACCAACATAGGAAAAAGCCAGAACAACGTTGGAAAAAGTTCGTGTGGTTGTTGTGGTTGTTTTAAAAAAGGTCTTTATTAAAAGTAAAAATCTAAAACAAAACAAAAAAAAGAGAGGAAAAAAAAAAAGCAATGGGAAAAAAGGAAGGAAAGGGACAAAAAAAGAAAAAACACGAGAAAGAACAGACGGGAAAAATGAAGAAAAAAGATAATAAAAAGGAAGAAAAAGTTTGGACGCGTAAGAAAAGGGGTGGAGAAGATTTAAGAAAAAGGTGAAGGTTGAAAGTACCAGGCGATGAAGTACAGGACACAGGTAAGACAAATGGTATTTAGAAGAATTTAGAAAGTGTAGGGAGATAGCAGGAACAATGTAGGAATTCAACTAGAAAAAGGCAAGCCAAAAGAGTAAGAACACTGCGCGGAAAAGCTTAGGAATCAGTGTGAACATAATAAAACAACAAGAGGTAAAGAAACAACAGGGGAAAAAAAAAAAAAAAAAACAAAAAAAAAAAGGTGGGGGGGAAAGCTTTAAGATACGGGCTGGACCAGAAGAGTATTAAACAAAAACACGGTCAAGGGAAAAACACAGGACATTGTAGGAAGACCGCTACACAAAGTGTAGGAAAGGACCCAGGATGATAAAAACAAAGGGTTCAGGACAGTGTGGGGAAGAAGTGAGGGAAGGTAGGAAAAGATAGGATGAGTGAGTGATTAAGAAAATATGATGAAACATGGGAAAAATATTGAAAAAGGTACAGTAAAAAGTTGGTGGGGTTGTTGGTTCGGTGGTGGGGGTGGCGGGTTTTGTCTTTGTGTTTTGGGTTTTTGTTGGTTTTGTGTTTTATTTTTTTGTTGTGTGTGTGTATCATTTTTAGTTCTTTTTTGGAGGAGTAGTTTCATTTAAAAGTGTTTGTTTTTTTTTAGTGGAGAGTCGAAGGGTGGAGACATAGGGGGGGCGCGGAGGCAAGGTCATGCAAAAAAAAAGGAGCTAGAAGTTACGTATGCCAAGGGGGGGTTGGAAAGCGAAACGGGAAAAGGGTAGGAAAGTGAAGAAAGGGAGGGACCAGAGGGACAAGTGGGGGTGAAAAAGGTCGGCTGGCAAGGGGGGGACAAGGGCGTGGGACGGGGGAGGGAGGTGAAGACAGGGAGAGTAGAGAGCGGGGGAATGTGGATAAAAAAGGAACCTAGTAGAACTAGGAAAGAGTGAGACAGGAAAAGAGGGGGGGGTGGGGGGGGGAAGCTAAACAAAAAGGTAAAATAAAAAGAAATCTGTATATAAAAAAAAAAAACGTACATAAAGCCACTAAAATGGTCAGCAACAGTAGGGACAGAATGCAAAAAAAAAAAGTAAAATTGTTAAAAAAAAAAAAAAGGGGGGGGGGGGGAGGAGGGAGGGGGAGGGGGGGGGGGGGGGGGGGGAAGACAGGCCGGTCTCACACTCGCTGCCCGCCCACTCCATCACTCATTCATGCTCGGACAGTGGTCACTCGTTCGCTCAGGGCACACACAGCTCACCGCGCGGTCAGTCATGACGTCTTCACCACACCCTCAAAGGAAGGGATAGGAGTGATGAGGGGGCCTCCTGTATCTCTTTAGTCCTTGCCCACCCGGGGTGGACACCTCACTGAACTGAACTGAGCTCTCTGGTGGGTTCGCCCTTCTTCATTAAGAGCTAAGGGGGTTCCCAGGTATCCCCAAGGTTCCCAAGGAAGGACGCTAGGTGGGTGGGTGGGTGGGTGGGTAGGGTGTGGGTGGATTACTTAATAGCGGGTTATTCCGCAACATGCGTGGTTTCATAAGAACCCTGTCGGAGGTGCTTGGAGCCGTTTCTTTCTGAGGCAGATTTCAGGGGTTTTAGGGATGGGAGAAGAAAAGCAAGGTACGTTTCTAGGAATATCGGACTCGCGTGATAATCGTAACATCCTTTCTCTGTCTCTGTCTGTCTTTTGTCTGTCTGTCCGTCTGTCTGTCTGTCTGTCTTTGTCTCTCTCTCTCTCTCCCCTCTCTTCCTCTCTCTCTCCTCTCTCCCTCTCTCTCTCTCTCTCTCTCTCTCTCTGTCTGTCTCTGTCGGTCCGTCTGTCTGTCTGTCTCTCTCTCTCTCTCTCTCTCTCATCCTCTCTCGTCTCATCTCCTCTCTCTCTCTCTCTCTGTCTGTCTGTCTGCCTGTCTGTCTCTCTCTCCTCTCCTCTCTCTCTCTCTCTCTCTCACCTCTCTCAAACCGCTGCCCTCTCCCCCTCTCTCCCACCCCCTCTACCATCCCCATCCGCCTCTCTCTCTCTCTCTCTTCGGTCTCTCTTTCTCCAAAGATTCTTGGCTTTTTACCTCATTGACACTCTAGAATAAGCGCGGAAGGAACAGAAGCTGCTCTTGTTGAAGCTGCTACCCCAAGAAAGAAGACCAGGTTGTCGTCATCGTCCACCTTCCTCTGCTGCCACCCCCCCCCCCCCCCCCCCCCCCCCCACTTCCTCCCCGCTCTCCACCCCCACCACCCATCTCTCACTATCCCCGCTTCTCTCTCTCCCTCTCTCTCTCTCCTCCCTCTCTCTCTCTCTCCTCTCTCTCTCTCCTCTCTCTCTCTCTCCTCCTCTCCGTTTACTCCTCTTCCGCTTTCAATGTCTTCTTCCAGGTCACCGCGCATAAAAGACTGTTAATACGCTGCCCTCCGCATAAAACGACTGCATAATGTACCGATCAAACGAAACGTTAACACAGTTCAAATGAGATCACGTCAAAGGAACGCTACGACCAGAGTGCGCGACCCTAATACGCTTCTCTCTCTCTCTCTCTCTCTCTCTCTCTCTCTCACTCTCTCTCTCTCTCTTGAATTCTATTCCTATATCGCCACGCTGACGGACATATCCAAGCTATCATTTGGGGTTCTTTCAGTGAGTGAGACGAGTGAGAGAGAGAGAGAGAGAGAGAGAGAGAGAGAGAGAGAGAGAAGAGAGAGAGAGGAGAGAGAGGGAGGGGGGGGAGAGGAAAAAGACAAGAATTTAAGAGGGAATAAAGAAAGGTGAGACAACAAAAAAAAAAAAAAGAATGACACAGCCTTAACAGCTTGCAATGTGGTTTTCATGATTCGTCAGTATATTGTAGAATTTTTTTTTTGGACAGCTGTTCGATCCAGTTCATCCAGTCTCTAATATGTTACAAAGGGGGAAAAGGGAGGTAAGAAAGAAGGAAGAAAAAAGAAAGAAAAGAAAGAAAAGTGACAGAAAGTGTATGTATGAGACGGGGGGGGGGGGGGGGGGGGGGGGGGGGGGGAGGGTGGGGGGGGAGGGGAGGAGGAGTTAGAGCGAAGGAAAAAAAAGGGCTGGAAAGAGAGAAGCAAGAGAGTAAGGAAGAGGAGGAAAGCATCCAGTAAGGAAGAGAAGAAAGAAAGGAAGGAAGGAGGGACAAATGGATAAAAAAAAAAAATGAAAAGGAAGAATTAAAAGATAAAGCGTAGGTCAAAAAAAAGCTAGAAAGGGAGAGAAGAAAGAGAGTAACCTAAAGAGGAAAGGAAGCAAAACGGAAAGGAAGAGAAGAAAGAAAGGACTGAAGGGGAAATGATTAAAAAAAAAAAAAGGAAAGAAAGAAAAAATGAAAAGATAAACGTTTGAAAGAAGGAAAGGGTGGAAGGAGAAAAAATGAATGATGAATGGAAGAATGGATCGATGGATGGAAGAAAGAAATTAGGAAGTGGGGGAAAAAATGAGCACGGAAAAAAAAACTGATCAGAGTAAGAGAAAAAGAAATGACTGAATGAATGAAAGAAGGAGGAGAGAGAGAGAGTAGGGAGAGAGAGGGAGAGAGAGAGAGAGGAGACGAGAGAGAAGAGAGAGAGAGAGAAAGGAAAGGAAAGGATGGGAGAATAGAAAATAATATGGGAGAAAGAAAAAAAACAAAGGAAGAAAGAAAAAACCAAAGGAAGAAGAAAAAAAAAAAACAAAGGAAAAAAAAACAGATAAAAACCAAAGAAGAAAGGAAAAAAAGGGATGGGAAAGTTGGAAAGTTGAAAGGAGAGATATAGAAGAAACCGAGAAAAACAGAGATGAAGGGAGGAAGGAAAACAAAAGATGGGGAAAAAAGACAAAAAAAAAAAAAAAAGAAAAGCATGAAAGAAAGAAAGAAGCAGGAAAGGGAGGAGGAAACTAGGAAGAGAGTAGTAGGAAAGAAAACCGGGAGTAGGGAGGAGAGGGGGGGGGGGGGGGGGAAGAAAGAAAGAAAAAGAAATATGGTCCAAAAAGAAAGGATGAAATATTGGCGAGGAGGAGGAAAGAATTAAAGAGAAAATGAAGGGAAAGGGAGTGGCAGTAAGGAAAGAAGGAAGAATAAAGGAGAGAAATGAGGATGGAAGGATGAAGCGAAGGGGGAAAAAAGGATGGAGAAGGATGAAAGGAAGGAAAGAAAAGGAGAGTGGAAGGAAGAGAGGAAGGAAAGGTGCGTAATTTGAAAGAGAAGGAAGGACAAATGAAAGGCAAAAAAAAAAAAAAAAATGAAAAGTGAAGGAAGGAAGGAACGAAGGAAATGAAGGAGCAAAGAAAGACGGAAGTAAACAAAGGTGTACACGTCAGGTGAATGTGTGTGTGTGTGTGTGTGTGTGTGTGTGTGTGTGTGGTGTGTGCGTGCGTGTGTGTGTGTGTGTGTGTGTGTGTGTGTGTGGTGTGTGTGTGTGCGTGCGTGCGTGTAGTGTGTCGTCATCGTCGTCGTCGTCGTCGTCGCGTCGTTGTTGTTGTTGTGTTGTTGTTGTTGTTGTTGTGTTGTTGTTGTTTGTTGTTGCTGCTGCTGCTGCTGCTGCTGCTGGCTGCTGCTGTTGTTGCTTTGTTTGTTTTATTTGATGTTGTTTTGTTTCTAATGTGTTCACCGCTGCACCCCATCTAACGTCT
>JADBJO010004215.1:182946-187946 GCA_016801955.1 Conus betulinus | reverse complement strand
CTGACCTGAATGAATGGGTTTAGTTTGAAAGTGAGGTGAATGCAGAAGGAACTTGAAAGAATCTTTTAAAAGAAAAAATTACTGTTCTACCGAACGAAAGAGACAAATAAATCACAAGACAATATACGACGCGTTTCGACCTCTTTGGTCTTCTTCAGGTAGGTAGAAACAAACACTGAAGACAATTGAAAACGAATAATACACAATCACTTATCTCTTCATATTGGACGCAAAATAGATGTGGCTCAAGTTGAGGACAAAATTTGTTCTTCGTTCTCATTGTCTTAAGTGTTTTTTGTCTAGCGGAAGAAGAAGACCAAAGAGGTCGAAACGCGTCGTGTTTGTCGTGTAACTTGTTTGTTTCCTCATTCGGCGGCTATGGTAGATGTACTTTTTCTTTTAAGTTTGTTTCAATTTCCGCCCGTGGTCACCTCAATTTTAAATTAACGAATAAAGAAACGAATAGATAAACAAATGAAAACAGACAAAAAAAAAGTGGGGAAGCATGGAAGAGATGCCACAGCAAAAATGAATAGATAACCAAATTGATAAATAAAACCATAAAAGAGCAACAACAACAAACAACCTGTGAAATGCCGTCTGAATATGAACCTCCTCCCCAACTGCCTCACTGAGTTATTTCCCTTGCCTTGACGGGGTCACTGTCACAGGGATAAAGGTGAGGGTAGCAGAGAGGATGAGGAATGGGGGGGGGGGGGGGGGGG
Source organism: Conus betulinus (assembly GCA_016801955.1). NCBI lineage: Eukaryota > Metazoa > Mollusca > Gastropoda > Neogastropoda > Conidae > Conus > Conus betulinus. The sequence goes on along the minus strand of JADBJO010004215.1, from coordinate 187,221 downwards.
GGGGGAGGGGGGGATTTGGACGGTGGGTGAGGGAAAAAATGGACACCGAGGGGGTGGGGGAGAGGGAGAGGTATTGTGGGGATGCCATGCAGGCGGCTGTCAGAGGCTGAAAGATGATGAATGCCAGACGGGATTTTGCCCTAGGGCCTCTTTGTAGTGTAAGCCGACAGAAGCGCTGCTGGGGGCCGATCTCTCGTGTCAAGAGTCTGTCCCTTAGGTCGTCTGTGTCACAGCCCCCCCCCACCCCCACCCCCACCCACCCACCGCACCCACCGTCCCACCCCCTCCCTGTCCTCCTGTGTCAGTCTGTCCCTCTGGTTGTCTGTGTCACACACACCCTCCCTGTCCTTCTGTGTCAAGAGTCTGTCCCTCTGGTCGTCTGTGTCACACACACACCCTCCCTGTCCTCCTGTGTCAAGAGTCTGTCCCTCTGGTCGTCTGTGTCGCCCCCCCCCCCCCCCCCCCCCCCCCCCACCCCCCCCCCCCCCTGTCCCTGTCCTCCAGTGTCACGAGTCTGTCCCTCTGGTCGTCTGTGTCGCCCCCCCCCCCCCCTCCCCCCTCCCTGTCCTCCAGTGTCAAGAGTCTGTCCCTCTGGTCATCTGTGTCACATACCCTCTCCCTATGTGTGCTGTGCTCTGTGTGCGTGTGCGTGCGTGCGTGCGCGCGCGCGCGCGCGCGCGCGCGCGTGTGTGTGTGTGTGTGTGTGTGTGTGTGTGTGTTTGAGGGAGGTAGGGAGAGTGAGACAGACAGACAGACAAACAGGCAGGCAGGCAGGCAGACAGACAGACAGGACAAGAGAAAAGATGATATGCGCGGGCGCGTGGAAGAATACTCAATAATTTATCAAACTTTGGAAGATCATTTCTTTTGGTTTCCTGATTCAAATTTCACACACACACACACACACACACACACACACACACACACACACACAGAGAGAGAGAGAGGAGAGAGAGAGAGAGAGAGAGAGAGAGAGAGAGAGAGAGAGTGGGAGAGAGAGTGGGTTAATTGATGTAGATTTGTTATTGATTAATAACGGATTAATTTGACTGATCAATTGATTGATCAATTGTTTTGTGGAAACTGCACACACACACACACACACACACACACACACACACACACACACACACACACACACACACACAGAAGAGAGAGAGAGAGAGAGAGAGAGAGGGGGTTAAATGTAGATTTGTTTTGATTGAATAACGGATTAATTGACTGATCAATTGATTGATCAATTGTTTTGTGGAACTGCACACACACACACACACACACACACACACACACACACACACACACACACCACATACACACACACATGCGCGCGCGCGCGAATATATATATATATATATATATATATATATATATATGTATGTATGTATGTATGTATGTATGTATGTATAGTTTTAATTACTTATTTTAGCCCTGTTGATTCATTCATAATCATACGAGAAAGAAAGTTATATTTTGAAAGGACAGTAATCGAAAGAAGGAGAGAAAGGACGAAAGAAAGAGAGAAAAAAAAGAAAGAAAGAAAAGTGAGGAAGGAAGGAAAGAAAGACAGAAAGAAAGAAACAAAGAAAGAAACGAAAAGAAAGCTAATCAGGCATAACACACAGAGACAGCTCATTATCATCCCAGCTCAAACCCACCCAATCACACACACACCATTTCAACCCTCACTTACTCTGAGGTGCGCGCCGGGCCGTGGCGGTAACACAGACATGTTTCCCCTATTAAGACAATTGTCACCTTCCCACAACACCAAAGACCCCTGGCGACAGCACAGACTGATTGCCCACACTTTCAGCCCCAAGACGAAACTCCACGGAGCAACCCGTATGTTCGACGTCACGTCCGCTCTCTACCTCTGCCTGCTCTCCTTTACAAACTCTTTTACTTCAGTCGTCGCCGCTCTTTCGGCTCTCTCTCCTCAAATTCTGGAGCCTGGAGATTTGGAACAAACACGGCCACGCCGCCAGACCTTCAGGACCTAAGAAAGGTGTTCCGGTCTATTGGCCTGTCCAGTTGGCAGGGCTAATCTAGCTATGACCACTCACCGAGGCCCCTCAGTTTGCGCGCCCACCTGATGGCATTAGCGGCTAATTATCTCCTTTCACGCTTGGCCGATCGACGGTGTGTACACTTACTTTACTAAGCAACAAGCGGCGGTGTGACACAGATTTTGTGTGTGCACGGAAAATCAGTGTTTTTGATTTGCTTTTGTACAATGTCTGCAAATATGCACATGATGTTAAAAAACTGGGAGGGGGGAGACAGGGGGAGCGGGGGTTAACGTAATGATTACCAAGCGAGAAGGACGAAATTCCAACTGAGGTTCAGGTGTTAAAAATTCAAAACAGTTTAAACGTCGAGAAAGATACAAATTTAGATTTTCTTTTGAACTGATGTTTGAATCTTACAAAGAAAAAGTAAATGCAAACTGATTTGATGTGAAAGTTCAGATACCTTGAGTGTCCTCATATCTCGAGGTAGCATAGCTGTACTTCCTCACCAAGACAGCTTTTTTTTCTCTCTTGATTTTACAAGGTACAGTAGTCAGCATTTTTCATTCCTTGGATCTCACTCTGAAAGATGCAAAAAGGATAATAATTTAAAAAAAAAAAAAAGCAACAATGGTTCACAAAACAGATCTGCCTCAGTCAATGAAATCAATTATTTGACATCGTTCATCTATCAAACTAAAGCTCTGTCACGAGTTGGTCTGTCCCACTGTCAATCCTGACCATCCCCCACCCACCCTTCCTTACCTCCGCCCTCTTCAATTTTCATACTTGCATAGAGTGACTGGGGAGCCTTTGAATTACAGATTATATTACAAATATTCTACTCTGAGAATGTATCATGTTCCATCGTTGCCCTTTTTTCCAGGGGGGGGGGGGGGGGGAGAGGGGGGAGAGGGATGTGTGGGGGTAGAGTAGAGAAATTTGGAGAGGGGATGATTTCTATTGTTTCGATCTGACTTCATAACACATTGACCTATTTTTTTCATATAAAAAAACAAGAGTTCCCAATCGTTACAAACAAATCATATTTGAATTTTGCTTGATTGTTCCACATGACCTTCATTTACAAGATAAGCTATGTACAGCCTGACACAAATACGTTGTTCCAACTGGTTCGGGATAGTCCGAAAGTTTCCACTAACTGTTTCTGGAAATACTTTCACGAACGTTTGTTGGTCGTACTATGTCATTGTACTCGAACTTTCCGGTTTTATAACCACAATAACCAGGATTTCAGTTTGAGAGACGGTGTTAAATGATTCCCCTGGGACTGAAAATCAAGTTGTGTTTAGTGACTCCCGGGAGCAGATCTTTGATTGCCCGGTTCCATGATCCGTAAATCTGATCCCCCCCCCCCCCCCCCCTCCAACCCCCCCCCCCCCCCCCCCGTATATGGTTTCCACGCCAATGCTTCCGAGGGCCTATGTGTCCCAGATCTATGCTCTCCAGGGTCTATGTCCCCTCCTTTCCCCTCTCTCAGGCCTGCACTTTCGTAGGTCTAATTCCCCTCGTTCAAAGTTCTGCAGGAGTATGTTCTCCCTAGCAAAGGTCTGTATTCCATCGAGGACCATGTTTCTCAGTTTCTCTGTTTATTCACATCCATGTTACCCGAGGTCTATGTTTATCATCCCAAGGTGTGTGTTTACCCACGTCTCTCTCTCTCTCTCTCTCTCTCTCTCTCTCTCTCTCTCTCTCTCTCTCTCTCTCTCTCTCTCTCCATTTTCCCTCCCCTGCACCCACATTTATCAGGTCTGCTTTATCCCAAGTCCGTATTTCACTGGGTCTGTGGCTCAAGGTTAAAGGCCAAGGTACCCTTGTGTGGATCACCGTGACCCGCATTACAATTAATAGTTAACTGACCCAGACTTCAGCATGATGAACAAGATTGTGGTGTAAGATCATGAGATCCCAATTTCGTCGTAATGATCCAAATTTAGAGTGATGGTCAAGTGATTGACTTGTGATCATGGAAATACAGTACCACATTTAAGGTCATGAGACCTAGTTGAGTCTTGGTGGCCCAATTTGGCCATGGTGATGTAGATCAACCGGAAGAAAATTGAAATGACGTCACCCAAAATGGGTTTATGGTCACAAGATGACATTCACATATGAAGGAACAAACTGGTTCACAGTAACTAGTCTCTAGGTCATGAACAGCAAGAAGTAAAATGAAGTGAGTGATGTAATTGACAGAAACGTCATAAAATTGGTATCCTCCACTTTAGTCCCTCGTTCTCACAAT
>JADBJO010004215.1:170446-177946 GCA_016801955.1 Conus betulinus | reverse complement strand
CTTCCACTTATGCCCAAGCCCCCATTCCCCATCCTCCACCCGTCCATTTTTTTTTTTTTAATGCTGCATCTGCTCCACCCCACTCCTAACAGTTCGCCCACACATGTCGCGACCCTCATGCACGCCCCATTTGCCCAAAACACCCACCATGTCACGCCCTTCATCTATACCCCCCTCTGCCCCAATACACCGATCATATCACAGCCCTCATTCACGCCCCCTCCCCCACCATGTCACGCCCTTCATCCGTCTCTTCTGACACACACACACACACACACATATATATATATATATATATATATATATATATATATATATATATATATATATATATATATATATATCACGCCCTTTATCCACGCCCCCTCTGCCCCAATACACCCACGCGTAACATACACTCCTGCCGTTCACTCAGTACGCCTGCCACATCACGCCCTGTATCCACACATCCTCTGCCCTATACACCCACCTACATCACGCCCTTCATCCCCAAATACGCCCACCACGTCACACCCTTCATCCGCACCCTCTCTGCCAACACCCTCACCCCACGTTACGCCCTTCATCTGCCTTCTGCACCAATACGCCCACCAATGGCACGCCCATCACCTGCGCCCCCACTTCCCAAGCACGCCCACCCGTGTCACACCCGGCATCGACGCCACAGGCCCTGAACTCTTCACTACCTGTTTCCCCACTCATGTCATGGCCTATACCCTCACCCGTGTTACGCCCTGAAATCTGTGTATCCCGTATGCCCAACTTTGTCACGCCCTTGCATCATCCCCATCTATGTCATGCTCTTAAATATGCCCCCCCACACCGAAATCCATGTCACACACTCTGAAAGCAGCCTCCCAACCCTACCCGCTACCCCACCCGTGTAAGGTGCTAAAAACCCCACACCCTATAGTCTAACCCTCGTCACGCCCTGAAATTGATGCATCCCCCTCCCCTTTTTCCCCGTATCCCAACCCATTATCATGATCTGAAATCCACATCCCCTTCCCCCCATCTGTGTGAAGCCCCAAAGTTTGCACTCCCTGTACTCCCACAGATGTCACCCTGCATCCACGTCCCTCCACCCCATCCCCCACCCATGTCATGCCCTGTATTTGCACCTCTCCTCGCCCCGTTGCCCCACCTACGCCACGTCATGCACCGGCGAGCGCTGTACCACCACCAATGTCATACGCTGTATCCACGTCCACCATGCCCACCATGTCCTACACTGCATCAGTGATCCTCTTACCTGCATCCATCCACCCCCTGCATTCATGACGCCGTACCCATGGCATACCCTGCAACTACGTGTCCTGTACCCCCACGTCTCCTCCACACACACCCTCCCACGTATGGCCATACATGTCGCGCCCTACGTACGTGCCTCTACTCCCTCCCCTCCCCATCCCTCACCCCTCTCCGTTCGCACCTCCATGCCATATGGTGCTTTCGTGCTTTCCCCCCCCCCCCCCCCCCCCCCCCGCCATGTCATACCTTGCATACACGCTCCCCCCCCCCCTTGGTTACTCCATTTATCCACTCCCTTCCCCTCCTTCCTTATACCTATCCAATTCAAGCACTGCATCCTCTGCCCCCTCCCTTCCAGTTCTCCTGCTACGTTCCACCCTGCATCCACGTCCACTCTCCACGCGTACCCATGTCATGCCCTGCATATGTACCCTCTCTGCCCTAATACTCCCACCCATATGACGCCCTGTATTGTATTCATGCCCCACTATCCCAATGCACCCACCATGTCTTGCCCCCAATCAACGCCCCGTCTGCCCCAATAAGCACACTATGTCTTGCTCTTCCTCCACCTTGTCTGCCCCAGCAAGGCCCATGCCATGCCCTTCATCCACCTCCTCTGCCCAAATACGCCCACAATGTCATGCCTTTCATGCGTGCCACCATTTCCCCAATACGTCAATCCACGCCGCATTTTTCACCTGCGCGCCCTCTGCCCCAATAAGACACCCATATCAAGGCCATGCGTGCCCCATCTTCCCCAAATATGCCTTCCATATCATGCTCTTCATATGCGCCCCGTTTGCCCGAATATGGCCACCCACGTCATGCCAATTATTAGCGCCTCTTTTGCCCCAATACGCCCACCCACGTTACGCCTTTCATCTACGCTTCCCTCCGCCCCCAAGGTTCTGTTCTTCATACACGTCCCCATTTCCCCAATACATTCACAGAAGTCACGTTCTTCATCTGCGCCCCCTCTGCCCCAATACGCCCACTATGTCATGCCTTCATCCGACACCTCTGTCCCAATACGACCACCCACAACACGCCCATCATCATCTGCACCCACCCTTCCCCAGTACACCCAATTACAACACGCCCCTCATGGCACCCACTCTTCCCCAGTACGCCTGCCATGTCACGCTTTATCGTCCATGCCTCTTCTGTTCCTATACGCCCACCCACGTCACGCACCTCATCCGCCCCCTTTGCCCCAATACGCCAACCCACGTCACGCCCCCTTTTGCCCCAATACGCCCATCCACGTCATGCCATTCATCCGCCCCCTCTGCCCTTCAACCATGTCAGACATTGAAATGACCAACCCCACCCTTCCACTACCCCACCTACGGTAGACACTGAAAATCCCACTCCCCCCATAGTCCTTTGGTGCGTCCAGAAATTGATGCACCCCCACCCCAACCTTAACCATGATCTGAAATCCATGTCTCCTACCCCCATCCATATGAAGACCCTAAACCTGTGCTCCCACCAAGGTTACATCCTAAATCCGCATGCCACGCCCTTGATCCGCGACCGCCGTACCTACACTAGTGTCATACGTTGTATTGGCGTTCTCCATACCGCTGTTATGTTGTACACTGCATCCACGACCCCTTCACTCCCATCCATGGCACACCCCCTGCATCCACAACGTTATACCCATGGCATGGCATACCCTGCATCCACAACGTTGTACCCATGGCACACCCTGCATCCACGTCCCATATACCTCCACAAGTCATATCCTGCATTGGTTCCTCCCAACCCCTTCCACGTATGCCTGCATATGTCGCGCTCTGCGTACGTGCCTCTCCTCCCTTTCCTCCCTCCCCCCTCCCCCGTACGTTCGCCCATCTATGTCGCATCATGCATCCGTGTTCTCCAACCCCCTGTACACCAACCCATGTCACACCCTGAATACACGCATCCTCCTTCCCTGCACACCCACCCATGTATTTCCACGCTTCCCCGCCTCCCCCTTTCTTCACGCCCACCCGTATCACACCCTGCATATGTTCTTTCCCCCCTCCAGTTCGCCCAGCCATGTCATGCCCCCTGCATCTGCGCTCCCTCTGTCCCAATGCGCCCACCCATGCCATGCCTTGCATCCACGCCCCTCTGAAATACACCCTCTATGTCCCATCCTTCATCTGTGCCCCAATAAGAACACCATGTCACACCCTTAATCCAGTCCCTCTGCCCCAATACGCCCACCATGTCACACACCCTTCATCCAGTCCCTCTGCCACAATACGCCCACCATGTCACACCCTTCATCCAGTCCCTCCGCCACAATACGCCAACCATGTCACACCCTTCATCCAATCCCTCCGCGCTAATACGCCCACTTGTCACGCCCTTCATCCACGCCCTTCTGCCCCGATACGCCCACCCTATCACACCCTTCATCCAATCCCTCTGCCCCAATACGCCCACCATGTCACACCCTTCATCCAATCCCTCTGACCCAATACGCCCACCACGTCACGCCCTTCATCCAATCCCTCTGAGCACCCTCTGCCCCAATACATCACCTTTGTCACACCCTTCATCTGCAACCCCATATACCCATAGCATACCTGTATCCAAGTCTCCCGTATCCTCCCACTCATCTTACTTTTCATTTGCTCGCCCCCCCCCCCCCCCCCCCCCACCACCACCCCACCCCCCTCCCACACCATAACACGCCTTGCGTCCACGCCACCATGTCACGCCCTTTATCCAGTCCCTCTGCCCCAAATACGCCCACAATGTCACGTCATTTATTCAGTCCCTTTGCCCCAATGCGCCAACCATGTCACGCCCTTCGTCCACGCCCCCCTCTACCTCAGTTAGACACCCACTTCACGCCCATCAACTGCGCCTCCTTTGCCCCAATACGCCCCTCATCTGCACCCCTCTACCTCAATAAGATGTCCGTGTAACACCCTTCATCTGCACCCCTCTACCTCAATAAGATGTCAATGCAACATTCTTCATCTGCACCCCCTCTACCTCAATAAGATGTCAATGCAACACTCTTCATCTGCACCCCCTCTACCTCAATAAGATGTCAATGCAACACTCTTCATCTGCACCCCCCTCTACCTCAATAAGATGTCAATGCAACACTCTTCATCTGCACCCCCCTCTACCCAATACGTCTACCATTTCACGCCCTTCATCCACGCTCCATCTGCCAATATATCCCCACTCACGTCACGCCCTTCATCCACACCCCCTCCGCCCCAATACGGCTACCCATGTCACGCCCTGTACTTGAACCGTCTCTTCGCCAATACGCCCCCCCATGTCACGCCCCATCATCATCACCCTTGTGCACCAATACATCCACGCGTGTCACGCACTGTATCCATGTCGCACCTGCCCCAATATGCTCATCTGCGTCATACCCTACATCATCACCCTTCTGCCCCAATACATCCACGCGTGTCACGCCCCCTATCCTTGCCACATCTGCCCCAATATGCTCACCTCCGTCACACCCTCCATCGACGCCTCCTGCACGCCCACCCTGTCCTGCCCCGAAACTTCACTCCCTGTACCCCAAGTCATGTCACGTCCTGAAATCCGCCCCCCTTCACCTTAACCCATGTCAGACCCCGAATCTGTGCAACCTGCATGCCCACCTATGTTGCGCTTTTCCCTACCCTACCCCCACCTGTATCATGCTCTACAATCCGCGCTTCCCGTGTCCAGACTCATGTCATACCCCTAAAATCCGCAGCCTCCTTCATCTCCTCACCCACTAGTCCCAATCGTGTCACGCCCGATCTACATCCCTCCCCCCCCTCCCCCTCCGCAAACAACGCCAAGCTCTGAAATCTGCGCTCCCTGCACCCCAACCCATGTTACACCCACCCCCCCCATTCCCCCGCCCCCCCCCCCCCCCCCCCCCCCCCCCCCGTACTTCCTACTAAGTTATGTCTTGCATATAACCCCCCCCCCCACCACCCATGTCAAGCCTGGAGATCTGCGCTCCCTGTACCCCTACTCATGTCGCCCTGTATCTGCACCTCCACCTCCTCCTCCCCCCCTCACTCCACCCATGTGTCACGCCCTGTATCTGCACCTGCACCTCCTCCCCTCACTCCACCCGTGTCACGCCCTGTATCTGCACCTCCTCCCCTCACTCCACCCGTGTCACGCCCTGTATGTGCACCTCCTCCCCCCACCCTCACTCCACCCATGTCACGCCCTGTATCTGCACCTCCTCCCCTCACTCCACCTCCACCCATGTCACGCCCCTGTATCTGCACCTCCCTCCTCCTCACTCCTCACTCCACCCATGTCACGTCCCTCCCCTGTACCTGCACCTCCTCCCCTCACTCCACCCATGTCACGCCCTGTATCTGCACCTCCTCCCCTCACTCCACCCATGTCACGCCCTGTATCTGCACCTCCTCCCCCTCACTCCACCCATGTCACGCCCTGTATCTGCACACCTCACTCCCATGTCACTCCACCCCTGTCCCCGCCCTGTATGTACACCTCCTTCCCCCTCCCCTCACTCCACCCATGTCACACCCTGTATCTACACCTCTTCCCCTCCACACCTCCACCCATGTCACGCCCTGTACCTACACCTCCTCCCTGTCACGCCATCCACCCACGTCGTCACGCCCTGTATCTGCACCTCTTCCCCCCCCTCACTCACCCATGTCACGCCCTGTATCTGCACCTCCTCCATGTCCTCCCCCATGTCACGCCCTGTATCTGCACCTCCTCCCCCTCACTCCACCCATGTCACGCCCTGTATCTGCACCTCCTCCCCCTCCTCCCCTCACCTCCCCCCCATGTCACCCCTGTATCTGCACCTCCTCCCCCACTCCACCCATGTCACGCCCTGTATCTACACCTCTCCCCTCCCCTCACTCCATCCATGTCACGCCCTGTATCTGCACCTCCTCCCCCTCACTCCACCCATGTCACGCCCTGTATCTGCACCTCCTCCCCTCACTCCACCCCTGTGTCACGCCCTGTACCTGCTCCTCCTCCCCCTCACTCCACCCATGTCACACGCCCTGTATCTGCACCTCCTCCATGTCACGCCTGTATCTGCACCTCCTCCATGTCATCTCACCCATGTCACGCCCTGTACCTGCTCCTCCTCCCCCCTCACTCCACCCATGTCACGCCCTGTATCTGCACCTCCTCCCCCTCACTCCACCCATGTCACGCGCTGTATCTGCACCTCCTTCCTTCACTCCACCCATGTCACGTTCTGTATCTGCACCTCCTCCCCCTCACTCCACCCATATCACGCGCTGTACCTGCACCTCCTCCCTTCACTCCACCCCATATCACGCGCTGTACCTGCTGTCTCCTCCCTTCACTCCCTCCACCCATATCACGCGCCTGTACCTGCACCTCCTCCCTTCACTCCACCCATGTCACGTTCTGTAACTGCACCTCCTCCCTTCACTCCACCCGTGTCACGCCCTGTATCTGCACCTCCTCCACCTCACTCCACCCATGTCATGCCCTGTATCTGCACCTCCTCCCCTCCCCCCCTGCCTCATCGCCCTGCAACCGCGACTGCCGTAACTCGGTCATTGTCATACGCTGTATCCACGTCGTCCTTTTTAACCCGCTACCACGTTGTACGCTGCATCCGCGACCCCGTACCCTTTGACATACCCTCCATCCGCGTCCCACGTATATCCACATGCCATACCCCGTATTCGCTTCTCCCCACCCCCATCTTGCCAGGACCAACATCCATGTCCCCTGTACCCCCCCCCCCCCCTCACACACACGCACACACACACACACACACACACACACACACACACACATCAATGTCACGCCCTGCATCTGTTACTTTACTTTACGCCCGCCGACAGAACGAATGAATGAGTGAACGACCGACTGAACGAATGAATGACTGAGCGACAGACTAACCGACTGAACGAAAGAATGTTTGATGACCGATTGACCGACTGAAGGAATGAATGAGTTGTGCGACCGACTGAACGAATGAACGACCGACTGACTGACTGAACGAACGAATGACCGAACGAACCGACTGACTGACTGAACGACCGACCGACTGAACGAATGAATGACTGAACGATCGACAGACTGACTGAACGAACGAATAACCGAACGACCGACTGAACGAATGAATGACTGAACGATCGACTGACTGAACGATCGACTGACTGACTGAACGAACGAATAACCTAACGACCGACTGAACGAATGAATGACTGAACGATCGACTGATTGACTGAACGAACG
>JADBJO010004215.1:162946-165446 GCA_016801955.1 Conus betulinus | reverse complement strand
TCACCAAACGGAGATGACTTTCCAACACTCTGACGAAGAAGTCGTAGTAGCAGTGAAGTCGCTGAAACATGGCAAAGCTGCATGCATTGACAACATCCCTCAGAATACTTGAATATGGCGGAAAGGCAGCAGAAACTGATATGTTAACTGCCATCTGCAACAAAATATGGCAAAGAGACTCGATCACTAATCGTCACACACTTTCAAAGAGAGGAAATCCTCAACACTGCCAGGACAACCGCTAGATCAGTTAGATCAGCAATGTAAGCAACGTAATGTTCAAAATCATTCTGAATAGACTGCAGTTGCAGACAGACTCCGCTGTATCTGCAATGCTGAAGTATCATCGAACAGATTTTAACCCTTCGCCAAAAATACCTGCAACACCAGGAGGAGTTCCATCATGTTTTCACAGACATCAAAGAGGCGTTTGACAGAGTCTGTCCAGAGATGCTATAGGCCGTTATGAAGAACTTGACTTGATCTCGGGACAAAGTTAATCAACAATCCACCCAAGTATACGCCAAAGTGATCAGCGCAGTGCTCACATAGGGCGCGACTGGAAAGTGGGCCCTACATACCCGTTAGGATTCGTCAGGGCCCCCTTACCTCAACACTTTTCAACATAGTCTTGGAACGTATCATGAAAAATCCACTTGAAGATCAGTCAACACAATCAACACTTCAAGAAGAACTATCTTGAACCTTCAGTTTGCAGTTAACTTCAATGGCTTGGCGGGCACTGAACAAGAACTCACTAATCTTATTAAAACACTGGATTAAACATCTACGAGACATAGTATGGATATCAGCACCAACACAAAGCTAATGGCCAGCCACAACACCATCAGTACTGATATAACCATGGACAGAAGGAACTATTAAACGAGTTCATATATCTGGGATTTATTTTCAGCAATGGGGATTTAAATCAACTATCGTCTCAAGAGCAGCAAAAACATCAGTTCTGTGCTGACTGAACCCTGTATGGAAAGACGAAGACATCTCAGTGAAATACAAACTGGCTCCTGCATGCGCGAGTGTATTTCATTTTCCTATACACAGACTAGACACAACATGGACCTGGAAGAAAGAACCCAACCACAGAAATGAGGTGTCATTGCAAGATACTGTTCAACAGATAGACTGATTATATCACCGTTGAACAAAGTGCGCCAGACCATCAAACATCACAGCGGGCCATACGAAGATCTGCTGACACCAGCAAAGCCAAGAAACTAAGTTGGCATTGTCATGAAGATCCAACGGCCTTACTAAAATAATCATCAGGACCCAGGAAAATGCTGAAGGGCCGAGACCAAGGGGAAGACAGAAGAAAAAAAAAAAATGGACTGACAACATTGCAGAATGGACAGGGAAACACTCTGTAGAGCCCAAAGCCCTGGAACACAACCACCAGAATTGGAGGAATCTGGTGAACAGTTCTTCAGTCCGATGACCCAGTGACTTCACACGGACCTGAAAAAGAAGCTGATATTAGTGAAACAAAGACATTATTTCTGTATTTTCAAATGTTTTTTTTAACGCAGAACGTATGCGTGATTCTGGGATTGAGCCATCTGTTAACATTTTAAAAAAAATAATTTCAGTATACTGTTTTAATATGTTCTTGAGTCTCAGAAAATAAAATGTTTACGTTATCATTTTTCTCAGAGGATAAAATGTCATTGTTTTCACCTGTCACCTGTAAGATATGGTCATCATCAAATTTGGCCTGTCGGTTCTCTTAGTGAGGCATGTCAGGCACTGCTGGACCTGATAAAACTGACGCAAAAACAAAATTGTATTGTTTGTAAAATTCAGTTCTGTAGTTTCTAACTGGCAGGAGAGCGTGTGTCTAGCTCTTTTCGAGTACTTGTTGCCACCAGAGTCTAGGAGTACTTTGTTTCTGATTTCAAGGGAAAAGACTTTAACTAAAAACAATTACCAGAATCTATGAATCTTTCCTTTTTTCTGAATTCAAGGTAAAAGGCTTCGAATAAAAAGGGTTAGCGTCTGAAATTTACCTTATTCTGAAAAAAGACAGTGAGCCAACTTCATGGTATGATTGAATAATTTGTATGTACCGGACTGCCGAGAGCTAACTTAATAGCTCTGCTGTCTGTAGATTGTGTTTTATTCAACAAGCTGTGCAGGGTTGAAAAATAAACGTCTTAAAGATAGATCAGTTTTGATCTGCCGAGGCTGGTGACTGTGGCAACGGGGGTCTTTCTTGTTATTGTTGTATCTTATCCCATGAACAGGCATCAATTGCTGTCGTAAATTTTGACATTTTCCACGCCGTCATCATCACATTCTCACTATGAAATTGACAATGTAATTACTAGTCAAATGAGTAACCAAAAACTTCATCTTGTGAATGTTGTAAAGTTTTGTCATGTGATACTTGATGTTGTAGCAATTGTGTCGTACTCTCCCCGTTAAAAAAATCATTATTAGTGTTTTTCTCTCCTGAATATGCAAACCCGCATCATTCCAT
>JADBJO010004215.1:145000-147500 GCA_016801955.1 Conus betulinus | reverse complement strand
TAATAATGGCAGTTTATAATTATTCTTAGATTTCTTATATATTTTCCACACGTTGTGCACATTTTTGGATTCGGACATTTCAGAATGACCCAAATCAGAAAATGATACAACTCTAGTTTTGGCAGCAGTCCTGTTGCTATGATTTGCCGTGAAAGTGATGAATGACAAAAGAGAGAAGAGCGGGGAAAGGATGAATAACTGAGGGGAGATGAGCGTGAAAATGAAGAACGATTGATCACACAGGAACGTGAAAATGACTGACAGCGGGAGAAAAACGAGGAAACGATAAATGACTGACTGAGAAGAACTTGAAAAGGATAAACGAAGGACTGGAGGAGAGTGTTAAAATGACAAGTGACTGACTGGAGAAGAACCTGTACATGATGAATGACCCACTGGAAATAACTGACCGGAGTAGAACGAGGACGCGATAAATGACCGTTGTCTGATGAACATGAAGATGACCAACTGAAAAGAGAGAATGTGCACACACAATATATAACCGACGGAAATAGAGAGCGAGAATGACGAATGATGAACTTGACGTCAAGACAATGTGAGAATAATCAGAGAAAGGGAAAATGATGAATAAATGAATGGAAAAGGAGAAGATGAAAGCAAAATGGGAGAAGAACGAGAGAATGGTGAAAAATTGTTCGGACGAGATGATAAGAACGTAAGAAGGACCTATAATTGACGGGGGAAAAAAAAAAACGGAACGTAAGAATACTGAAGGTAGTATGAAAGGAGTAAACGTGAGTGATGAAATGATAGGTGGGATGGGACGACATTGTATCCATGAAGGAGAGGCGAAGAGGAGAATGAAAATCTATACGATGGATAGAACAGTAGCATGGGATTGACAGAAGAAGGGTTCAGGAGAGGGAAAATGCGACAGCAACACGAGAAGGATAGATTACATGAAAACAGGACAGCGTGAGAATGATCCAGTCATGGACACACTGGAGAACAATGAAACGAGAGAACAATGCATTTTTCACACGACGTGAAAAGAAGAAGAGGTGAAAACGATGAGCAGGGAACGGGACACGAAGACAGGGAGAGAGAGAAAGCGTCAGGACGATGGAGCATATACAAATAAGATATTGTCAGAATGATTCAATAAAGCAAGAAATAGATGAAGTGATGACGAAGAATGATGACAGATGGACGCAGTGAGAAGATAAAAACGCGAACTGGACAAGATGAACAGAGAATAACGTGCAACTGATGTATAATGGACGGGAAAGAACGTGGGACATTTCAGTGATGGATAGAAGCAGCGAATGACAGACTGGATAAGAAGAATGAGAAGACGTTAACGGAAGGGATGACTTATGAAGGGCAAGAACAGGGGAACGAAAATATGACGAAGGAAGGAAAGAATGAAGAAATATGATTACAGACACGATGAAAACAAGAAACCGTGAAGGTTACAACTTTATGACGAGAACGAGAACATGGTGAATGATCGACGGGACCAGACACGATAAGCATGAAGGGACTGAGAAAAGAGCGTGAGAATGGCGAAAGAGGGACAAGAGGAGAAGGAAAGGGGGTGAATAACGGACGGAAGAAAAACTAAACAATGGTGCAAGACAGGAGAAAAGGAGAACGTGAGACTGATGAAAGACAGATGGGAGAAGAACGTGAAAGTGATGAAAAAGTAATGGGAGACCAACGTGAGAGTGATGAAGAGCTATTCGGATGAGACGGTAAGAAACTGAGGATGGCGCATATGGCCTCGATTGGAAGGAAACAGGCAGAGGCGAAAATGGTAAAAGAATGGACGAAAGGAGAACATGAGATGAATAATGATCAAAATGATTAAAGCGTCAGAATCATGAATGAGGGGTGGGATGAACAGAGAAAGTGGTATATATGAACGAGAGGTGAAAAGAAGAAAGTGAGATTGATAAATGATGTATGAAGGGTGACGGACAGAATTGTGGATGGGGAATATAACGTGAGAACGATGAAGGACGGGATGAGAAGGAAAAGAAGAGATGAGTGTGTGACCAATGGATCAATGAACACTGGACAACACTGGAATGGTGCAGTGCTGGCCAGAAGAAAACAAAGGACACACGGGAAGAGAAAAGAGAAGGTGAGAGTGATGAATGGGAAACTGGACGAAAGCTGGGAGACAAGAGGAGAGAACGTGGGAATCGTGGAGAACATGGAAACCTTACATCGTCAGAGTAATTCAACGATGAATGGAATGAGACGGGAACGACAGAATAACGAATGCTGAACAAGATAGCGACAGAGTAATAGTGGGCACAATCAGCACAGAATGAGACGGTATGAGAAGATGGAAGCGCGTACATAATGAATGGTTGACACGATGAGACGAAAAGTACATAAAAGTGCTGAGTAAGACGGGGGCAGAACATGACAATAGCACATGAAGTGCAAGATGAGAAGAAGAGAACATGAGAATGATAACAGAGAGACGGAACGGTAACTGGGGAACGTGAGATGGATGAATGATGGACAA
>JADBJO010004215.1:132500-140000 GCA_016801955.1 Conus betulinus | reverse complement strand
TGACTGCGCCATTCGCCTTGTTAGCTGTGGAATTTGTTTTCCCCTTCTTAACTTGATATTTATACTACTGTTTAATCCACGTAATCAGGCATTCACGAGTCATTAGGCGTATTTATACCCATCTGACTGCGCCATTGGCCTTGTTAGCTGTGGAATTTGTTTTCCCTTTCTTAACTTGATATTTATACTACTGTTTTAAAATCCACGTAATCAGGCATTCACGAGTCATTAGGCGTATTTAATACCATCTGACTGCGCCATTGGCCCTGTTAGCTGTGGAATTTGTTTTCCCTTCTTACCTTGATAATCATATTACTGGTTTTAATCCACGTAATCAGGCATTCACGAGTCATTAGGCGTATTCAATACCATCTGACCTCGCCATTGGCCCTGTTAGCTGTATAGTGCCCCCCTTCCCTCCACCCACCCACCCCCTTTTTTTTTTTTATTCAATCAATATAATACCAATCTTTGTTAGTCCACCTAACAGAGCATTCACGCGTCATTAGGCGTATTTAATACCATCTGACAGCGCCATTGGCCCTGCTAGCTGTGGAGTCTTTCTCCCTTCCTTCGATGATCTCATTATTTTTTTTCTAAATCCACGTAACAGGCCATTCACGAGTCATTAGGCGTTTTTAATACCATCTGACTGCGCCATTGGCCTTGTTAGCTGTGGGAGATCCCCCCCCCCCCCCCCCCCCCCCCCCCCCCCTTCTCCCCGACCCCCTTGTTTCGATAATTGCTTTGGCTTTTTGTAATCCACGTAACTGAGCATTCACGAGTCATTAGATGCATTTAATACCATCTGACTGCGCCATTGGCCCCGTTAGGGTGGAGTCGAAATATTACAATATTAAAGAAAAGAAAAAGCATGCAACTCTTGGAAGCACACGTGTGGGTCAGACGACCATCACCAGCTCAGGTCAGGTCACGGACTTCTAGAACCTTGGAGAGCTGGCACCCTGTGTTGGTCCCGAGGGGAGGGGGGAGCCAAAGAGCCCAGAGAGGGCGGGGTCGGCGGAACCGCCGTACGATGGCGGGTGGGGGTTGGGCGGAAGGGTTGATCTTTGGTGCTGAGGGTTCGGGCGGACGTCCACCAAGGGAGGATGGATTGTTGAAACTTGTCTCAAAGGGCAGGAAGTCGGGTTTTGAAAATGGATCGTGAGAATAAGTGAGCAAAATGCCGTAACGGGGCTGAAATAGAATCTCTCTCTCTCTCTCTCTCTCTCTCTCTCTCTCCTCTTCTCTCTCTCTCTCTCTCTCTCTCTCTCTCTCTCTCATCTCTCCCACCCCCGTCCGTCGACGTCCATCCCGTCAATCCGTCCGTCCATCGGTCGATTTCTCTCTCTCTCTCTCTCGCATCTCTCTCTCTCTCTCTCTCTCTCTCTCTCTCTCTCTCTCTCTCCTTTGTTATAGTCTGTCTCTCCCTCCCTCTGTCTGTCTCCCCCCCATCCCGTCTGTAACTGTCTGGCTGGTTGAGTGAGTCAGTTACCCCCCACCCCCCATCTGTAATTATTTGTCTGGCTGGTTGAGTCAGTCAGTCAGTCACCCCCACCCCCCCGTCTGTAGTTGTCTGGCTGGTTGAGTCAGTCAGTCAGTCAGTCACCCCCATCCCCCATCTGTATATAAGTTGTCTGGCTGGTTGAGTCAGTCAGTCAGTCACCCCCCCAACCCCATCCCCCACTCCCCGTCTGTAGTTGTCTGTCTGTCTGGTTGAGTCGGTCAGTCAGTCAGCCAGTCGCTGTCCTCTCCCTCCCTCTCTCTCTCTCTCTCGCTCTCACTCTCTCCCCCCCCCCCCCCTCTCTCTCTCTCCTTCCGGTTGTGCGTGTGTGTGTGTGTGTGTGTGTGTGTGTGTGTGTGTGTGTGTGTGTATGTGCGTATGTGTGCGTGTGTGCTCTGTGTACGTGTATGTGTGTGCGCGCGCGCGCGCGTGCGCGCGTTCATTTCTGTCTTGTCGGCGTGTGTGTGTGTGTGTGTGTGTGTGTGTGTGTGTGTGTGTGTGTGTGTGTACTCTTGACCTTATTTGAAATGACCTTTTGTATCAACCGTTCTGAAAATTTCAAAGCTGTAACAATAAAGAAAATATTGTCTAAGAACCGCACGGAACAACCAGTAAAAAAGGCAGTTTGTACCTTTCAAAATGTATTCACAATCTAATTTTACTGACCTTCCTTCAAAGCTCTTTTCATGCAGACCATATCAAACCCTTTCAGAATCGAATTTGAAACTCTCCAAACAAACACAAATGGTTCTAATTAACTGTGAAATCGACCTTAATACTGTGTTGAATGCAAAGCGTTGGCACATGCTTGTTTACACTACTGAATAATTCATTCCGTGCCCCATACCTGCCTTATATTTTGTGAAAGAGAAGAGAGATAGACTGAACAAGTGTACTAGTTTGTGCGGTTTTATTATAAAGGAGGGGAGAGAAAACAAGGAGAGAGCGCGCCGGGGGGGGGGGGGGGGGGGGGGGGGGGGGGGGAGACGGGGAAGATAATCAAATAAAAAAAAAAAAAAAGATTTCACAGCAAAATTACAACCCTGAATGACACGAGAACAAAAAAGAATATGAAAATTACAACAGTGGCAGTAATTACTATCAACACTGTACTATCGGCATTATGAATATTTTTTTTCGCTTACAACGAGTACTGCTATTTTTAGTGCTGCTATTGCTGGTTATGCTTCGTCACGACTCTTACTACTACTACTCTTACTACTTCTGCTATTACTACTGCTACTAGTACTACTACTACTGTGTTGTTGCTGTTGCTGCTGCCGCTGCCGCTATATGCCCAGTTCATTACGACAGTCATAACAGGATCTAACAAAATTTGGTCAACACATGGCGCTGAGCACGCACATTTTTCAAACACACACACACACACACACACACACACACACACACACACACACACACACACACACACACACACACACACACACACACACACACACACACACACACACCCACACACACAACACCATGCCCATCAGTCAAAGATGGCGTAAACTAAATAAAAGGGCGATGGGTGAGGGTCAGAACGCTTCTTCGAAGAAACCATTTTTAGAAAGTAATAAAGCTTGTGGTCAGGTCTGCTTGGCAAACAGAGAAGGGGAGCTGGTTACAGATGGAGGGACCTAGTGTGAAAAGAAAACGTTGGCCGTAGGATTTAGGTCTAAAAGAAGGAAGTTTGCGCATGCGAATGTCAGACAGAAGAACGTTGGTCGTATAGTTTTGGGTCTTTAAGAAGGGAGTCTGTAGATATGGATGTCAGCAGCAGAACGAAGATGAAGAGGTGGACGGACGAAGGACTGAAGGATTCAGTGACAGGCTGGAGCCTGGTCGTCAAGCGACTGCAACGACAGAAGAGAGAGAGAGAGACTGGAATATACGTATTTTGTTCAACATGCGACCGGAGAAGGGGAACAACAGAGACAGGTGCAACAGAAGCATGGCAAAAAGATCCAAATACATGTCGTACAGTACTTTCTGTATTTCATTGTGGCTGGGTGTCTAGGACTAGAAAAAAAAAATCCGTGAACTAGTGCACAATTGACAGAGGAACGCACAAAACTAGAGACAGCTTCTTCGTTAAGATAGGAACGGAAGGAACCGATTCTTCTGCGCACGACGTACAAGGTGTGACTAATGCAAGGGAGGAGAGTTGTTGAAACGAGAGTTTCGTCAGCCAGTGCACCCAGATTCTCACCCACTGAGAAAATCTCATTTCTTATTTTTCTTGTTTGCATGGTAAAGAAAAAAAAACATATTTAAGAAAGAAAGAAAGAAAGAGAGGGAAAAGGAGGGGGGGGGGGGGGGGGCAGCAGTTCTAATACCGATGCTGGAGACAGGAAGAAAAAGGGTTATGGCCTTCATAAGTCTCCCCAAGGCGCTGCTATGTAAAAGAACCAGGAGCTAACAAGACGATCATCTCACACGAGCTTCTCACGTCCATGATCATTGCTAAGTGCTATCATGATGTGCATCTTATACGTCCTGCAACATCCCATCCTACATCACACATCCACTATGGTCCAATGAGAAGATCAGAACAACTATAGGTTTAACAGTTACATATTTCAGTGCAAAAGGGGGCTGGGGGGGGGGGGGGGGGAGGGAGGGTGCAAATGAAAAGAGAGAGAAAAAATTCGACTTCGATCGAAGGCAGATAAGATACAGCTCGTATTATAAAATTAAAAAAAAAAAAAAAAAAAAAAAACCCCCTGAGCATGCATGAAATCTGCACGAGATGGTCGAAGATTGGTAGCAGTGAGGAATGGAGAAGCAGCCCCGCTTTCCATCCCCTAGTGCCCCCAGATGACCGCCGCCAAGTTTGATCTTGAAAGAGTTTTCACAGAGAAAAAAAAAGTTTGCTTATTTCCGTGTACAATGACTGTCACGACTTATGATCCTGATGATCTCAATGACCAATAATTCAACTGATTGCATCAATCGATCTTTTTTTAAACGCTAAAAATGTGGAAAGCGGACTGGAAAACATAACGCAAACCGCTGTTCAAATCACCCAAACCAACAAAACAAAGGGAGAGAGACAGCAATCGTCAGGCCAACGTTGAAATTCATGTTTGCTTATGGCATTCATGTATGGCTTATGGCATGCTGGCGCCCTCAGCATGGCTTAGTGTTGTATGTCCTAAGGTGCCAGTCGTCCAGCTCGCGTCACATGCACTGGTTTACATGACTGTATGTACACATACCCATTTTTTGCCCCCCCCCCCCCCCCCCCCCACCCCCCCCCCCCCCCCCCGCTTTCTGTGTGTGTGTGTGTGTGTGTGTGTGTGTGTGTGTGTTTGTGTGTGTGTGTGTGTGTGTGTGTCGACAGCCCTGAAATAGCTCCTGCGGTCGGCTGGACCACAACAAAATGCCAGTGACTGGATCAACATCACAGACAGCTGAACCGGTGCTTTATTTCCCCAAGGTGTTCCAAGGCGGAAAAACAGATGCTGTCACATTTTGCTTGCCTACAACATCAGAGAGGACATGTTGCTGGTGCCAGGTGTGCAAAGATATTTTACACCGTAGGTCATTCAATACCCCGCGTGCACCGGGTATTCTGCACACTTTACGGCGAAAACATGGTGTCAGGCGTGCACCGGGTATCCTACACTTTACGGCGAAATTAACAGTGTCAGGCGTGCACCGGGTGTCCTACACTTTACGGCGAAATTAACATAGTGTCAGACGTGCATCGGGTATCCTTATGGCGAAAGTAACACACCGTCGGGCGTGTTTCGGGTATTCAACATCTTACAGAGAAAGTTACAATGCCAGGCGTGCACCACCGGTATCCTACATCTTACGGCGAAAGTACCATGATGCCACGTGCGCACGAATAACCTACACATCACGGATTAAGTAACATGTTGCAAGGAGTGCACGGATATCTTTCATTTTACGGCAAATGTACCATCGACACCAGTACGCACTTTATGGCGAAAGAAACATGGTGCTCGGTTTGCACGGACAGCCTACATTTTACGCAGAAAGTAACTTGGTGCCCAGCGCACACGGATACCTTACACTTTACGGAGAAAGTAACATGGTGTCAAATGTCAGCGGACATCCTCCTATACCGAAAAGAACATGGTGCCAGTCATGAACGGATATCCTATACCGAAAATAACATGGTGCCAGTGATGAAGGAATATCCTATACCGAAAATAATATGGTGCAGGTTATGAACGGATATTCTATACCAAAAATAACATGGTGCCAGTTATGAACGGATATCCTATACCGAAAATAGCATGTGTCAGATATGAACGGATGTCCTGCACTGAAAATAACATGGTGCCAGATATGAACGGAGATCCTACACCGAAACTAACATGGTGCCAGATATGAACGGAGATCCTACATCGAAAATAACACGCTGCGAGACATGAATGGATATCCTACACTGAAAATAACATGGTGCCAGATAAGAACGGATATCCTGCACCGAAAATACCACGGTGCCAGATATAAACGGATATCCTGCACCGAAAATACTGTGGTGTCTGGTTACCCCCGGGGTGACGCATCGCGTTCGCAGTTTGAAGTTCCGACCGACATAAAAATGGTCGTTTCCACTGCCCATCTTAACCTTAATGCGCTGTTCTCCTGCTTCCCCGTGCTCCACCTTCCCCGCCCACACACATGCAGTCTGAAATGGTCGTTCTTATCTGTCACGTAAGTTACGGTGCTTGTGGACATCGCGCCTGGATGTACCTATCCACACAACTATAGTAAGTAGATAGCCCTAATATGGCCAATGTACCTATCCAAAAACAACAATAATAAGTATGACAGTCGTAATATAGCCAATGTACCAATCTCAACAATTTTCTGTTTTAAAAGTAGACAGGCCTGGATAGGCCAGGGCAACTAACCAAACGTGTATACACAGCGGACAGGCCTGATATCGCAAGGTGCAAGGAAGTTAAATGACAAACCTCATGGGGAAGGCAATAACAATCTGCAACATTAAAATTCTAAACAAAATAAGGAGAGGAGAAGGACGTCACAATAAAGATAAGATAGGTGTGGCGATGGGGAGAAACGAAGGATAGACACGGACACCACAAACAAGGAAAAAATGGATGGATGATACCATGACAAAAGGAAAGATGGGCGTGGCTGTCACGAGAATGGAAAGATAACTGATACATCATGAGACGGGTAAGAAGCAATACACCTGAATGTGCCTCTTCAGAGAAAGCAACATACAGAGGATCGGTGTGGACATCGTACAAGGAAAAGATGGATGTGGAGGACATCGCGAAAAGGACAAATGGAGGCAGACATCATGAGAAAGGAAAGATGGGTGTGGACATCTTAAAAAATGAGAGATGCGTGAGGACATCAAGAGAATGTAAAGATGGATGAGGACACACTGAGAAACGAAACATGGCTGTCGACATAATCACTAAGGAAAGATGCAGTTTTCCTACCTTTGGTGAAAATAAGTCTGACAGAAGGGAAAAAGGCGGAAATCTTGCCAAAGGGGATCTTGCAGTTTGCGAACCTTTTCGTTCATTACAAGTGGCTGCTCATACATGAAATGCCATCGCTTCATTTTCTCACCGGTGAGGACACTATAAACTGTTTGAAGTTGCTGGAATATAAACTATAGATTTTATATTACATTAAAGGTGAATACACAAGAGACTGATTATAAACTGCTCCAGTGACCGACTGATCGACTGAATTTTTTTAATTTACCTTTTTGCTATTGATGAACTTTGACTTTTCTTTTTCGACTGATTAATAAATAGTTTTCCTTAACCAAGGAAAGAATCGATTACTAATCTTGAACTGAAATCGGCAAAATAAGTTCCGTTGAATCGCTATCTGCAAGCGCACATGTATGTGCATGCCACACACACACACACACACACACACACACACACACACACACACACACACACTAATACACCACACACTAATACACCACACACACAATATACACAACAGGAATATAAAAAAGC
>JADBJO010004215.1:125000-127500 GCA_016801955.1 Conus betulinus | reverse complement strand
TGTAGCATCTGAAAGGGTCGGTTGAGAACGATTTTTTTTTAAGTAAGATAGAAACAATGTGAAGAAAAACTCGTCAATAGAAATAGAAAATAAAAAAAAGCGGAACACAATGTACGAACTGTTTGAGTTCGTACGTCTGCTATCGGTTCGTCGGCAGAGCACACGATACGGCCCAGTGGAAGTGACCCGTTATGCATGGCGTGAGAACGGAGAGTGTAGCCTGCTGGCGCTCCTCTGCTCCAATGGTGAGTTCAGACAGAATGGAAAGGGGATTGCGACTCGCTGGTTATTACACTATCAATGTCACATTTGCCAAAGTGTCATCATTCCTAACCCGAATCGTAGAGAGCGACGCAAAGAAGGATTCTTACACTCTTTCCAAATTGCGAAGACTGCACTATGATCACTCCATTATATATTTATAGAGTTAGGCTACTCACTAAAACAGCTATGTGGACACAAAAAGGTGATGAAGACAATTAGCTCAGTACACAACACACTCAATACACAGACAACACATGCACGCCCAAGTCATATACAGT
Source organism: Conus betulinus (assembly GCA_016801955.1). Lineage (NCBI taxonomy): Eukaryota > Metazoa > Mollusca > Gastropoda > Neogastropoda > Conidae > Conus > Conus betulinus. Next base: position 126,958 of record JADBJO010004215.1, on the reverse strand, counting down.
GACAATATTGACAAAAGTCATGTACATGCATTCACACACACACACACACACACACACACACACACACACACACACACACACACACACACACACGTGTGTGTACACACACACACACACACACACACACACACACACACACACACACACACACACACACACACACATGCACACACAAAAGCACACGCAAAAGTCATGTACATGCATTCACACACACTCACACATACACACACATGCACACGTGCGCGCGTGGCACACACACACACATGCACACACAAAAGCACATGCAAAGTTACAGTTATCTGGACATGCGTATGGCACAAATAAATGATAAATGTAATGCTGCACAGCTAACAAACTAGATTGTACTACAGTCACATACATCATTTTTTACACATATAGATCTGTGCACTGTCATACATTTGGCAAATTTAGAAACTAAAGCATTTTGCAAATGAGCTATCACCCACTTCCCCCTCCCCCACCTTGTTCTCTGTCTCATTCTTAGTTCAAAATATTATTCGTCATCAAAACAGACAGCCTTGGTGATTTCCTCAGCTCCTGTCAAGGCTCATCTTTTTGATTGTTCCATTCAGTCTCAGTAGATATACTTTTTTTTTTTTTTTTTAATTTATAGAGGCTTTTAGAGTCGAGTCTATATGGTAGTGTGATTTGGTTACCTAACTGGGATTGGCAGTCAGTGGTGATTGAGAGGATACAAAAAAGGACTACAGAATTGATTCCAGAGGTGAGAGTGGACATATAAAAGGATACTTAATGATGTAAATTTTTATCAGTTTTTCTTACAAGTTTACTGGAATTATGATTGTCCATTATAAGTTTCACGCAAACTATATAACTAAGTGATTTAAGAGTTTATCGTTAATCACTTAATGGCATATCAAGCAAATGAAACTGCATGAAAGTGGACAATAAAAGTCCATTTCCAGTAATAACAATTTTCTTTTTTTACAAATCTGTACAAATGCATTACAATTGTGAAATAGTAAACCAAGGGCAGAAGATAGGCACTAAGTGTAAGAAAATTGGCACACACAATTCATTACAAATCTGTACAAATGCATTATAATTGTGAATTAGTAGACCAAAGGGTAGAAGATAGGCACTAAATTTAGGAAAATTGGCACACACATTTCATTACAAATCTGTACAAATGCATTATAACTATGAAATAGTAGGCCAAAGGGTAGAAGATAGACACTCGTAGGAAAATTGGCACACACAATTTTATACAGATCTGTACAAATATATTACATTGCGAAATAGTAGGCCAAAGCGTAGAAAATTGGCACTAATTGTAGGAAAACTGGCACACACAATGTATTACAAATCTGTCCAAATATATTATAATTATGAAATAGTAGGCCAAAGCATAGAAGATAGGCATTAATCATGGGAAAATTGGCATGCTGTCTCACGTTCTAACTCTAACCTCCCCCCCCCCCCCCCTCCCCCCCCCTCTCCCCTACCCTTCTCCTTCTCACTCTGTGATCTTACAGTTTATGATTGGTTTCAGATCAGCTGCTGTTGCGGTGGAGCATGTCTGGAAGGGCGCCAGTGGTGAAGCAGTTACCATGGGCGCATGACAAGCGGGTGGCGGCCATGTGCTTTGACCCCACTGTGTCGTGGCTTCTGATCGTGACTGACTCCCCCTGTCTGTACATCCTGCCAGCTCGGGCCTTGCTGGTGAATTGTTCATTACTGGTTTATTTTGTGACCTTTCATGCTGTGTCGTTTGTATTGGTGGAAAACAGTACGTCTGTTTCTGCATTGTATATGTGTCTGCTTGTCTGTCTCTGTGTGATGTCAGTCCTGTCTTCTCTCTTTTTTTTTTTTTTGTTTTTTTTTTTTGTATTGTTTTAGCTCTGAAATTCATTTTTTTCTGCTATTTTTTGTGTTCACATTAACTTCCTGCGATTCAACATGGCATGACATAATGC
>JADBJO010004215.1:52500-122500 GCA_016801955.1 Conus betulinus | reverse complement strand
CCTGACTATACAAACATATATCGTGCCTGCACCCATATGGAGGTCAGGCATACATTTCAGCTCAAATCTAGCACAATTAAACCTTATTCCACGCATAAATTATAAGTAAAGGGAGCATAGTTTGAAGCTAAATCCTTGTATCATGTACTGCTTTGAATGAGCAAGTTTCAAATGATTAGATGACTTGGGTTTTTTTTTTTTTTCTCCTTTTTTTTCTGACACCATCAGCCAGTGAGAAATAGTACATCGAAACAAATATGAGATGAAATCTGAGCAGACATTCTCAACAACTACCTTTCAAAGGATAAATACAAAAGCCATATACATATATACAGAGTTGCAGAAAATATGTTTGACTGTGATTCAGTCCAGTTTTAATCATATTTCATCACAAATATGATACAACCTGTCAGAATGAGAAGTATTGCTGTAGTGATGAAGGATCTTCTCAGCTGTTTTCATCAAGGAACAATAAGTCACTGGAAAATCAACTATCACGAAGATGTAATACATTTTCTTTTTAAGAAATATGAATTTCTGTAGTGGAGGACACATTGTTTTGTGGCAGCCCAGAGCAATGACAGATTGAGTAAAGAACCTTAGATCTTCCAACAGACCGACTTAAACATGGCAGGCTGGGAAAGTGACACAGCCAGTCATTCTGTACGGGCTGACAGGGTTCATCCCTGTGACAGGATATGCCATCTGCAGGACGCTGTGGAATTTTCACAGGACTGGCGGTGACTTGGGGCAGCATTTGGCAGTTGGTGCACAGGATGTGCAAGAGATTTGTTTTTAGAGCATCATGCAGCATTGGTTCTCTGTTCATAGTTCTCATGTTCACAAAGTTTGTTCTGTATGGTTTTAATTTTAAGTTTGTGCGATTGTCCATCACACTGTAACACCACATTAAGATCAATGAAAGAATAGTGTTAGCATTTTCTTTTTATTATCATGAAAATGTGATTTTTCTTGGTATTTGAAATTTATTGGAAACTTCCAGATTTTGTGTGCGTTTGTGTGAACTCATATGCATAAGTGTTTTTTGTGTAAATTTTGTTAGGATAGACTAAAAATACAAGCCAGAGATTGATCAGCTCTTGTTTTGTTTTTTGTTTTGTTTTGTTTTATTTTGTAAATATCTATGCTTCGTGTGGAACAATTTAGGTTGAATGTAATGGGCATTTAGTGATACACACTGAAGAAAATGAATTTCATATTGATCTGTTGACTTGTACATGGAACTGTGGCAGGTTGGAGAACTGTTCTTCATTGACCTCTTGACGCAGGAGATAAAGACCAAGGTCACCACAGACATCCAGGTCAGTCAGCTGACCTTGATCCACGATGATGACCAGATGAGCACCTCTTTGCTGGTGAGTGGACAGCTACTTCATGTGTGTGGGGTGGGGTGGGGTGGAGCGTGGGGTGCTATGCATGGGCAATTTTCTTCATTGATTATGCCGTCTCAAAGCTTCCATGTGAGTGTGTGTGTGTAATATATAGATATACTGATGGCTTACATATTGATGAAGTAAATGTATGTGCTTGCTGTAAGTCTAATATTTCAATTATTTGAAAAAGGGAACTAAGAAAATTTTTTCATAATTATAGTTGTGTCAGTGTTAATTCTACAAACATTAATCTTTAATAGAGGCTTATTCATCCCTAGGGTCATTTTTGTACTCTATCCATTTTCACTTAGTCATGCTGGTGAAAATGAGCCTTAGAAATGAACTGTCCAGAATTAAACAATGGGGGAAAAGTTAGTGTATGAGACTAAGGAGTGAAAAGTAGCCGTGACTCATGTGAGACGGTGAGGGTTACCATCCTTGAGTCATTCATGTCCCTGACAACATGGGACAATATGTCAAACTGCGTGTGACACCAAGTGAAGGGGATACAGCATGGAGTGTTGCTGTCACCAATGAATATGATGTTGTCATCACTGATGAACATGATGATGTTATCACTGCTGAACATGATGACAGATGACAGGAGTGTCCAGCGGCAATGGAAGATGCTGCTCGAGGCTAGGACAGTTATCTCCCATTTCTCTCATGACAGCGACCTCAGCGAGTTGGATTTCATCAATATTGACACGCACACTGTGCCTCCCCAGTCTGTTCTGGACTGCTCAGGTTGGTTGGTGTGTGTGTGTGTGTGTGTGTGTGTGTGTGTGTGGTGTGTGTGTGTGCATGTGTGTGTGTGTGTGTGTGTGTGTGTGTGTGTGTGTGTGTGTGTGTGTGTGTGTGTGTGTGTGTGTGTGTGTGTGTGTGTGTGTATGTGTGTGTGTGTGTGTGTGTGTGTGTGTGTGTGAGAGTGAGTGAGTATGTGTGTGTGTGTATGTACGTGTGTGTGTGTGTGTGTGTGTGTACATGAGTTTGTGTGAGTGTGTGTGTGTGTGTGTGTGTGTGTGTGTGTGTGTGTGTGTGTGTGTCCGCGCATGTGTGTGTGTGTGTGTGTGTGTGTGTGTGTGTGTGTGTGTGTGTGTGTGTGTGTGAAAACTTCATCAAAATTAGCACCCAGACCATTCCATCCTTGAGCTGGACTGCTCAGATGTTTGTTTTGTGTGTTATTGTGTGTATCTTCATATATGTGAGAGATAGCGAGACACAAAGAATTCATGTATGTGTCTACGTCATGATGGAATGTTCTTCGTCTGTGTTCCTGGTTTCCTCTTTGTCTACACTGCTCTGTGGAGAGTGCCGTTGGAGAAGCCATCTGACCTGGTCACATGTCTAGATCTCTGCAGCTTACTTTTCATCGCTGGAGTCGACACATCTTCATAGCATAGCACCCACATGCTGGCACATTGTTCTGCAGATTTGATCATTTTGGACATGCCTTTTGTGCATCTTGCTCTACTGGTGAAAGAAATTCACCCTTTAAATCTGCACTTTGAAAAAAGAAAAAGTTGCACTTCACAAACAAGACATTGACTGAACTGAGGGTTTTGAATGAAATGTTGCAAACATTACTAAATTGTGCATAGAAGACCATTTTTAATATCACCGTATGTTGAAGGAAAACTGGTTAACTCGATGTACAGAGACTGAGATGCTGAACAGGGCTATACTTTTTTAGGCACACTTACGCAAAACAAGTGCAAAGCAGACAGGCACACCGCATGAAAGAGTGTAAATTCCTTATCATGTAATGAAGTTGATGGAACGATGATGAAATGTGACCATGAAATGTTTTGCTTATCGCCAAACAGTGTGTGCTCTTGCAGTCTGAACAGGAGGCAGTGTCAGGGTTCGAGTTAGGGATTCTCATTAAACAGTAACTACTTCCTTTCCTTTACTGTCACTGAAACAGTGAGTAAATCTGTTAATATTTTGCTACTCTCCATGTTGAAATGCCTTTGTTGATGCTGAATGTGTGATGCAGTTCATTTTATCTTTCTCGAGATGGTTTATCAGTGGAATACCAGCTGTCAAAGCCCCTGTCTTGGAGAGTAAACATCATGTTTTAAACAGTCAGTCTTCACCTTTAGAAAGAGCGCTGTAAGAACTTTCAGAACATTGAGATGCAAATGATCCTCCAGTGACAAGTGATTCCTCTGTTGATGGTCACAGATTTGAAAAAGGAACTTATAGTAAATACGCCAGACAACAGGGACAAACATGTTACAAGACCAGACAAGCACCACTTAGGTCTTCTTCACCTTGCGTCAAATTTGAGAAGAAAAGTAATCGCTCACTCTCCATTTCCATTGTCCTGAGTGTTGTTTATCTTACCAGAAGAAGTCCCTAGGAGGTCAAAATGCATGATGTTTTATCTTGTAATTTGTTTTGCCCCTGTTGTCTGGCAGATTGACTATGAATTCTTTTTAAAAAATTCCATTTTCCATTTCTGCCTGCAGTCACATCACTTTGACTCCAACAAAGGTCACAGATGTAATCATCTGCCAGTTGGTGAGCTGGGTGTGTTGTGTGTGTTTCAGCGGAGAGTTCAGAGGTGTTCACAGTGGAGTGTGTGTCCCGCAGTCACAGCCCTGGGTGTGTTGTATGTTTCAATGGAGAGGACAGAAGTGTTCACAGCAGAGCGTGTCCTGAAGTCACAGCCCTGGGTGTGTTGTATGTTTCAGTGGAGAGTACAGAAGTGTTCACAGCGGAGTGTGTCCTGCAGTCACAGCCCTGGGTGTGTTTCAGTTGTACAGAAGTGTTCAGCGGAGAGTACAGAAGTGTTCACAGTTTCAATGGACTGAATCCCGCAGTCACAGCCCTGGGTGTGTTGTGTGTTTCATCGGATCGGACAGTAGTTCAGAGGTGTTTACAGTGGAGCGTGTCCCACAGTCACAGCTCTGTCCTCACAGGTGTGTTGTATGTTTCAATGGAGAGTACAGAAGTGTTCACAGCGGAGCGTGTCCTGCTGTCACAGCCCTGGGTGTGTTGTATGTTTCAGCGGAGAGTACAGAGGTGTTCACAGCGGAGCGTGTCCCACAGTCACAGCCCTGGGTGGTGCTACACCCGCAGTATGCACGTGGACGTCACTTCATCATCACGCCCACGACCAGAGTCCGCCACGCTGCAGGTGCAAGCCTTTGCAGGAACTCTGGGATAATACTGACAGTGGTTCCAGACTCTGTTAATCATGTCTGAGCTTGCATCATGAAATGCGCACTTTGTCACCGCAAGCTATTGGCCACAAACAAAAGAGGGATAGAAGGATGTCAGGACTTAGGGGTGTTTGGAATCCAGGTTGTAATTGGTACCATAAAACTAACCCGCATACACTTAGAATAAGCAAATTTTTGTTGTTTTTTTTTCTTTTTCATTCTCGATGCAATTTTTGAACATGCTGAGTCCTTCACTGAAGAGCAGAGTTATAAGCAGGAATCAAGAGGCAAAGATGTTGTGGGGGGCAAGATTGAAAAGTTCAATTGTCAATACATTTCTTGCCAGAGTTTCTGACACAAACACTCATATGTGCCACTGGTCATGCCTCAGGGCTATCATTCAGTGTTCACACGGGTGAACAACAGTCAGAAATGACTTATAAGTCAACTTGTTCCAAGATTTGATTTTTGAATGAACTTGTTCCTTTGTAAGGTTAAAAACACAATTACACAAATTGGCTGAAGATTACAAAGTGTTTGGCATTTCAAGTTCTAAAAATTATTGAAAATAATGCAGCATTCATGCAAATGATGCCGCTGCTTGAGAATCCAGTGTCACAAAGTGCACTTGTCACTTCTGTAGGTAAAAAGTATATAACGTATTAAGTGTTGTAAAACTTGCAAAAGAACTTAACAGTTTCAGATTTTATTTCCATGATCCTTATTCTGTCTCATCATTTATCTGTTTTACTTTGATCCGTAAGACATTACCTTAGCTTATCTTGATCCATTAGCTTCAATCAGACAGGCCGCTGTTTTGTCATCCATTGACTCTTTTTAGTATCTGCAAATTCAAAAATTGTTTTGAAGGTCCTTTCTTCGTTTTAAATTTTTAGTATCTGCAAATTAAAAAGTTGTTTTGAAGGTCCTTTCTATGTTTAAAAAACATATAAAAATTGGATGTTTACTGTGCAAGACATGGGGCATTGTAACTTTGTATCCCACTGACATGACATGGAGGGGAATGAAAGACAACCAAGTTGTGGTCAGCCTTTCTATTCCTGTGCATAAAGATTGTTGGAAAGTAAATCACTCGTATAGGGATACTGTATCTTTTTGTTTTACAAAAAAAAGTGACAAAAATGTAATGAAACAAGAAGTAGGCATTTTTTTTTTTTTTTACATGAAAAGATCTGAATGTGTAAGAAATTAAATAAAATCAAGCAGTAACTGACTTTTTTCCAGAACTTTCTGGATGCTTTGACCCAAAGTGGGTATAAAGATAGAATTGAAATAAAATAGGGTCACTCAGAATACCTCATCATTTCCAGAGGAATGAGATCTTTTGTCTCTCTGATAAGGAAATTGAATAAAATCAAATTGTACTTGACATACTTTTAACGTAAAATCAATGGAAATGAAATGAAGAAAGCTGTGGTTGAAATCTTTGTTTCCATTTTCAATACAGGTGTATGACAGTGAAATTCAGTTTTTGCCGCTGTTCGTCTACAAGCTTCCTCCTGGCGTGGATAGCGTGATATTGACTGACCGCTTGACCTTCACCTTGTCCCGCCGAAATGGATGCCAGCTGCTTGTGCTGTCCATCAGAGAGCAGAGAGACTTCAGCAGAAACATTGCAGGTGAGTGCAGTACACTTTCGTTGTTGGAATGCACATGACTGTCGGTTTTACTGGAGACAATAAATGAGACTACGCATGTCTTATTATGCAAGTGAGATATTGTATGGATTTCAGAGAAGTCATAACAGGTGAGACATACACTTTTTTTTTTTTTTTTGCAGTAGAACATTGTGTGGATGTCATTGTGAACAGGTGAGGCATTACAAGTGTGATACTGCAGACAGTATATATGTGATAACAATAAATTTGTTTCAGTAATGCCATCAGTGTGTGTGAGAGTTTGGATATCAGTGTGTGTGTTGTTGTGCAAGACAACAATAAATCGGCTTCAGGGAGGCAAGTGAGTGAGTGGCTTTCTGCATCCAAGTCCATAGTCCATGAAACGAAACTAAAAGACTTCATCAGAGCAGTTAGTATGTGCATGAGCACTTAGATTTAGATAAGAACATATGTATGCGCAGGCATGTGACTTCAACCAGGACTTTCTAGCTATGTCCCAGTGTGCCTATGAACACACACACTCGCTTTCACCAGTGAAATGATCATGACCATGAGGGTAACTTCCTCGCAGGACTTCAACGACGATGCCATCATCCAGAAACTGGAGATCCCTGCAGGGGAGAAGTTGCTGGGGGCCTGCCAGCGCTCCTTCCCCTTCTACTGGCACGACAAGCAGGAGGAGCAGCAGAGAGTCAGGCTGCGACAGGGCACCGTGCTGGAGCAGCCCTCCATGGATGCCGTCGCCATGGCACCAGAGGCCTTCGACATCCCTGTCACCAACCACACTGTGCTGGACGGCTGCATGGTCATCACTGACACTGCTGTGTATGAGTGCCGACCCAGGTCAGTGGATTGTTTTGGCTTCTTTTTTTTTTTTTTTTTTTTTTTTTTTTTGGTTGTTCTCCATGTCATTCTCTTCTCATTTGTCCTTGTTGCTTTCTTTCTTCTTCTCTCTCTTTTTCCTCGTTGTCTTTATGTCTTGCTGCCTGCCTGTTGAAGTTGATCTGCGAATTACTGAAACCTCAGTGGCTTTGAAAGGTTGTGAAAAAAAGAGTTTTCAAATTTGAAGTCTATAGAACTCTTATCAATTGTAGAAGTCTGTTGTTTTAAAGCTGTGGCAGATACTCTTAACTGATGCCTTTATGTTTCTTTATTTTGAAACCCTTTAACACTTAGTTGGATTAGAGTGTCATCTGCCATCCTTTCTCCCTACTCTATCCATGCCACCAGTTGTTCCTGCTTCCTTAAAAGCTGAGGTGATAGCTCCTGTGTCCTTATGTGCTTGTGTGTGTGTGTGTGAAAGAAAGAGAGAGAGAGAGAGAGAGAAAGGGAAATTGGGAAGGCATAAAAATAAATCAGGAACCAACCAGGAAATGGGTCAGCTCAGACTGTCTGAAATCTATGTCTGCTTTTGTCGGTAAATATCTTCCAGATGACTGGATGTCGGCATCCCTAGATATTTTAGCAGCTGCAACAAACTGAATTATGGAAAGCAGAGTTCAATGCTGGCTGCTTACCTCTTCCCCTGCCTAAGTTGTTGGAAAAAACTTGATCACATTCAGTCTGGCGCATTTCACTTGCAGCCCATAACATTCCTGAGTCCTCTGAGTTTTTTGTGTTTTTTTTTTTTCGTTTTGATTTGGTCTTAGCTTGGTTCCCCCATCAACTTTCATGCCTAATACAGGCAGATGTAGAAAAATGGCTAAAAAGTCAAGTCTTCAAGTGGGTTCCTCTGGGTTTTTTTCCCCTAAAGTTTGTAGCCAGCAAAAAAATTTTGTTTTGCAACCTAGACAGTAAGCATGTCAAAGTTGTTTGTGAGGTTGGGCAAAATAAAACTCAACACCAGGTTTGGTTTTGGTTTGTTTCTATAGACAGACAAAACAAGAGTAGTCTCCCCCCTTGATGTGTAAATTTCAACCAAACCAGCAAATTTGGTATTTTGCACTCAGATAATAGGACAAAAGCACATGACTTTCAAAGCAAAAGATTTGGTTCATTCACTGTGTCTTGCATATCTATGTGCAAGGAAGGTAGGTGGTGCTGGCTTTGTTGACTGGAAATTATGTCCCTTGGTCTCGCCATGGGAGCAAAAGTTACTGTTCTTGTTCACCTTTCTTGTCCGTCAAGAAGACTTGAGAAATGGTTTCCATTCTGGGAAAAATCCTTATGAATTTAATAAAAGCAACCCATACTCCTGCTTATGCTTGCACAGGGCCCTGCCCAGAGCAAAAAAAAAAGTGAAAAAAAAAAAAAAACTGCACTGAGCGTCACCGAAGCAAAAAAAAAAAAAAAAACCAGACTCCTGTTTATGCTTCAGAGCATCGCAGGAGCTGAAAAAAAAAAAAGAAGTTAAAAAAGCCCAGACAACTGTTTATGCTTGCACAGGGCCTTGCCAGAGCAAAAAAAAAAAAAAAAAAAAAAAATAAAAAAACCTGCACGGAGCATCCCTGGAGCAAAAAAAAAAAAAAAAAAAAAAAAAAACAACAGACTCCTGTTTATGCTTGCACAGAGCATCGCAGGAGCTAAAAAAAAAAAAAAAAAAAAAAGTTAGAAAACCCAGACACCTGTTTATGCTTGCACAGAGCCATGCCAGAGCAAAAAAAAAAAAAAAGTTAAAAAAAAAAGAAGAAAAAAAGAAAAAAAACCCAAACAACAGACTCCTGTTTCTGCTGCTGCACAGGGCGTCGCCCTGAGCGGTTGTTCCTGCAGCACACGGTGGGCAGCGGGGAGACGGCGGTGGCTGAGCACTTGGCCATCAGTGTGGGGCTGGACATCACCCTGCTGGCCGAACTGGCGGCCCTGCACCTGCTGAGACAGGGCCACGTGTCCCGCGCCATCCACCTGTACGCCATCTCCAAGGTCAGGGGCACTCCTGTGCTTTTCTCTTCAGTGGCAGACGGGATCGTGGTATACTTGATGAAATAGGGTTGGGTTAATATCAAGTAGTGATGACATCTGTCAGCTTTGCCTTTTTTTTTTTTTTTTTTTTTTTTTTTTTTAGATCATCTCAAATGTCATTTGAGAGAAAGGGTTTTCTGATTTTTTTTTTTTTTTTTACACGAAAATAAGTGACAGGTAAGTTGGGAAAAAAGAGAAGAAAACATCAAAAACTATCAACTGTGTTTTTCTTTTAATGCACAAAAATAAGTGACGGATAAGTAGGGAAAAAAAGCAGAATTGTGTTTTTTTAACGCAAAAAATAAGTGACAGATAAGTAGGAAAAAAAAAGAGGAGAAAAAAAACCCCAAACTATCAGTTATGTTTTGTTTTTCAAGACACAAAAATAAGTGATAGATAAGTTTGAAAAACAAAGAAGAAAACAACAAAAACTATCAACTACTTTGTGAATGTGTATTGTAGAATGTTTATGTTATCTCATTAAGATCAAATGAATAAAGTGAATGTGCGTGATCAGAATGTGCGATATATGTTGATTGGACTGAGCAATATATGTAGATTAGGGGGGAAAAATCAACTTATCTTTGTATGTTGGGTGAGGAAGGGGATCAGGGGTGGGAAGGGGAAATTAGACTGGAGAATCAGTGGGTTTTTTTTTTTTTTTTTTGTGACGACTGCCTATGTCTGTCTAAACATCTGTATTTTAAATGGTTTTTCTTGCAGGTTTTTTTTTTTTTTGAAGAACATTGTCCTCTTTTTTTTTGTGTTAAATGTGTGTGTGTGTGTGTGTGTGTGTGTGTGTGTGTGTGTGTGTGTGTGTGTGCGCGTGTGTGTGTGTGTGTGTGTGTGTGTGTGTGTTCGTTTTCTGACTTGTATCAAATATTGTTAGTCCTGTCATGCAGACACTTACAGGGAAGGTATATTCACCACAGCTATGCATTAATGACAATATGTAAATGAACTCGTGTGAACAACTCTCTCTCTCTTTTCTCTCTCTCTCTCTCTCTCTCTCTCCTCTCTCTCTCTCTCTCTCTCTCTCTTGTGTCAAGTCAAAGAGTGTATTTTTATTTGATTGTCATCAGAATAATGAATGTTCTGTCATTTTTTCGTCTTTCATTTTCGTATACATGAATATTATTGACTGACAGGCAACAAGGAATGAAGTATTCAGAGCAGGTTGTTTAGTTCATAAGATGTTAAGGACTTGTGCATTAAAGAGATCATTTAGTCTTCACACAAAAGGTTTAACATATTAAGGCAAATGAAAATTTGCAAAGTCTTGGATATTGTGTTTGAAAGTAACAGACAGGCACATAGTTAAATAGGAAGATAGAAATTTTCAGAGACAAAACTAATTTCGAAAAAAGCATTTTTGGACAGATGTATGTTTTATACAGTAGATAGAATTTCAGACAGAAACACAACTAATTAGGATGACATAATTGTTTTTTTGGTTCTAACCTACCAAAACAAATGCCTTATCCCTAGATAACCAAGGTGGTGGATGGAATTTCTGAAAGGCGCACACAGGTGATTGTGTTGACAGGTCAGACTGACACCAAACATACTACAAAGGAAGGAATTTAGTCAGATACACAAGTCCTCAGGCAGAAAGTATTTCAGACAGATCCACAACTAATTTGGAAAACAGAATTAAGGACAGATACGTAATTCATATGGTAGAGAGAATTTCAGACAAATACACAGCTACTTAGAAAGATATTTTCAGATTTAGAGACAGAATTTTAGACAAATGCACAACTAATTAGAAGATGTAATTTCAGACAGATAGAACAAATGATTATGTCAACAGAATTTCAGACAGATAACATGCTAGAAATAGGAATACTACTACTATAAGTGGTTTTATCATATACTTGCCCATCTGAACAAATGCCTTATCTCCACTACTCCGTGACAGTGGCGACTATAATGGCGAAGACAGCAGCAGTTTTCTGGAAAGGCCAACCCAAACGACGACTTCAGAAAATCAGTGATAGAAACCAAACTCAAAAAGTCCATTTGAGGGTGTGTTTTGCTCACAGAGGAAAAGGGGAATACTGAATTCAGGCCGTCAGGTGAATTGTGGATGAATATAATAATAATAATAATGAATACTTATATAGCGCCTATTCTCAGCTAGAGACCAAGCTCTAAGCGCTTTACAATCAACACTCGTTTACACAACGGGCTGCCTACCTGGGTAGTGCCGATATACTAAGGGAGACTACTCATGTTGGTGTAATGTCAAAGGGATGAGTTGGCTCCCCTCTCTCCGCTTTTACTCTTTTTGGGGGGGGAATCCTGATAATTATATGGCGTTCTTTCACACCTAGTGGACACACGGCATTTGTTTGGACAGGTAGGTATGAAGAAAATGGAATTAGACTGATACACATGTAAATAATTTAATAGAAAATCAGACAGGTACACTACTATTTAAGAAGAGAAAATTTCAGACAGATGCACAGCTAAGCAGGAAAACAGAATTTTCACACAGATACACAAATATTTTGGTTGCCAGAAGTTCGGACAGATGCACAGGTATTTTGACAGGAAAATAGAATTCCAGACAGACATACAACTCATTAGGTGGATAGAGTTCCAGATACACAAGTAATCAAATAGATCAGTCTTGGCCCTAACCTGACCTGTCCTCTCCTCCATTCTTCAGACCAAACCTGGACAAAAAGTAAGTACAAGGAGGACGATGCTTCCTGACTGTCATGTATCATAAAGAAAATGGTCTTCTGCACAGTCTATAGGCTTTCCAGCTGTCAACTCCAACTCCAACTCCGACTCTTGGCAGCTGCTGTCAGGAGAGAAATAGAATAGAAATCTGTGGATTCTGAACTGAGTGTCAATGATCATAGAAGAAAATGAAAATGGTTCCTTCAGTTGCTCGGTATTGAAGCAATTTAAAGAGGAAGTTGTTGGTCCTGTTCCCTAAACTGGACAGCTCTTCTTGTGTATGTTGGAGTTGGAGTTTTTCCTCTTTAGTCTGTAGCTGAGGTTGGGATGTCTGAAGAGTTCTTTCTGGACAAAATGGTCATTGTTTGCTTTGGTGCCATCACAGACTGTCTCTTTTTGTGCAGAGGACCTACAGGGAAACACAGTAGCTCTAGAGCTGTTTCGAATGATTTGTATCATTAGTGTTTCCCCTTTTTTAAGTTCAGAGTTCGACATTGTCTTTTCTGTTTCACTTTTTTTAACATGGTTACTAAGAAGGGGATGGAGTTGACTGCTGATGAGCGTTAAATATACTGGACAGCAGAAAAACATTTTCTTGACAGGTAAGGAGCTGATGTTGAAAAACTGTATAAATATGTCAAGAATTATTGATTTTTGTCTGCTTTATGCATTGTTAGTGGTGAATGCATGCCTGAGCTTGATATGACATTGTGATCCTTTTTTGGGCATGAAGATGATTTCAGTTCAGAACACATTATGGTTTGACACTTTCCTTCTTTGGCCTGGCCTTTTTTTTTTTTAAACAAATCTATTTTTCAAAACAAGGAATTATTGCAAGGTGGGATGTAAGTTACATGTGGTTGGAAACACAGAACCATAACCCTGCATAAAAGTTTTATGAGTAAAGATCACATCAAGCATGACAGCTGGAGTATAATGTGTATATGTTTTATGTCTTTGGCTGTGCCTGAGTGTATTTTGAGTCTTTTTATGCTGTGGATGGAAAAAGAAATGCTGAAATGCTGAGATGCTTAATGTACATAACTAACACTAAAGTAAAGAACCTCAGTCTATTGCCCTTTTTTTGGCAGGAGAAAGAAAAACTAACAATGGGAATCTGTAAATATGGGGGGGGTGGGGGGGGGGGGGGGGGGGGAGGAGGAAACATGTATAGGCGAGCAGGTCCTCGGTCACTGTGAAAACGACTTGACAGGTATTTTAAAGGGAGGGGTTCAGGAGGAGGAGGAGAGACTTCACGAAAAAGATAACATTAATATATCAATATCAATCCTTCACTGATTGCAGTGGGATCTGGGAACTATGAAGTTCTGTATTTTGAACTGAACCCTTTGTTTATGTCTACCAAGTCTACTTTTGTTTTGTTTGTAGACTGGCTTTAGGGATCTCATTCATGCATTTGGTTTAAAGGTAATATTTGATTTTTTAATTGGTGGGTTTGTGCATTTCTTTTTCTTTTCATTGTTGTTTTAATCAAGGCTTATATAACATAACATGTATGTGGGGGGTCAGATGCTTTGTGGCCTGAGCAGGCCAATCAGTGTGGCTGTATGATCAGTGAGGTCTGCAGATGTTTTCATTTGGAATGCTGACACCTGATTGTACAGTTCTGGAGTGTGTTTTGTTATCATGACTTCATCACTGATTATCAGTCACTGGACATCAGTATTTCTGTGCAAACTTGTTGATGAGGGTATATATTTGTGGACTTGTGTGTTCATGTATTCAGTCTGTTGTTGCTGAGTTTGGTGTGTTTTTAAGGAATATGGGAATTAAAATCAGTGATATGTTTGGAACTAAGACCATTCCTTTTGACACCCCCCCCCCCCCCCCCCCCCATTTTTTTTATGTAATTTTTTTATTCCAAAAATATCTTTTAAAAATGTCAATAACACTTGATGGCTGTCATGCTATAAAGCTGATTATGACCATTGTGACAAGATGGATATGAGTGGTAGGTGGGTCCTCTAGGGGAAGGACTTGAAATAATTTCTCGATGAGAATTATCTTACATTTCACCTACACCCTCTCTCTTACTAGTGGTGGAAGGAGCAACTTTCCGGTACTAGTCATCAAAGAAATTCTTATTTGTTCCGGGTATTGATAAAATACGGAAGAATGGCTCTGAGATGATTTTCCTTAGGCTTGTACTCTTAATTAAAAGTACTTATAGCTCCGAGATACAGAATTGAAGAGAGAAGTTCAATCATTCAACATTCGATTGAACAACAGGGAACTGACACATGTTAAGTGCACTTTCACACATCAACTTTTATTACTTACACATAGATAAGAAATGGCATGTCACTTCCATAGACTGTGTTTCAGTTCTCATTGGACTACCACAATGAGGGGTCCTTCCTCACTCTCCTACTTTACTGGCTTGCACTCTGTGCAGCAAGCTTAAGTTGGCATACAGGGGTTCTGTCTAAGTTACACTGAATGTATATGGTTATTATACATCCACTCCGCTTGCTAATACCCAGTATTGTAACCAGAGTGGTACTCATAGACAGGTTCTCACTGTTTCATCATAAAGTGAGGGTAAGGTCTGATGAGTGTGAGTCCAGGTGGTAAGCAAACTTAGCTTTGCTTCGGAGAGAATAGTTGATCTCTCCTGTGGCTGGTGACTGCCCCACTGGTGTAGATTTGTTGTCTGGTGTCATCCCGGTTTCTGGCGAAGTCCCAGCTTCTGGTTCAACTGCAGTGTGCAGCGTGACCAGGATCCCAGTTTTTTTCCTGGGAATGAACAGTGACAGAGACTGGAGGTCAAGGAGTACTAGGCCTTCCCTAAGCGTCTCTTTGTCTTCCTCTGTCCGTAAAATTAGGCAGTCTGCAAGCACCAATTGCGCCTTTATGTGTCCGATATAGGTGTCACTTGTGAATCACCATTTAATTTATGTCATTCCCCATAGGTGAGATGGCGGGGGGGGGGGGGATGTCTGTGAGCATGGAGACCTTGGGAATGATTTGAACCTAATCGGTCAATTACAGCCGTCCGTATAGGTGTCCGCAAGCACCAGTCCGTACAGGTGGACCAGTTAATTTATGCGTCCACATAGGTGTCCGGTGGGGGTAGGTGGGGGTGAGCAGGAGACCGTCGGGGGGATTGCCTTTGTGTGTTACAGCCGCACGTGGCTCAGGTGGGGGGGGGGGGTGGGGGGGGGGGGGGGGAGGAGACGGGGCAACATGCTTGTGTCGCGGGGTAGAGGGGGGGGGGGGGGGGGGGGGTGAGACGGGCTATTGTGTGGGCTATTGTTAGAACGCACATCCCACGCTGCGTAGTATCGCCCAGCATGGGGAGGGAGGGTTGAGAGAGGGGGGGGGGGGAAGGGGGGCAGGCCGATAAGAACGAAAGGCGTCACGCATTTACCGTGACGCAATTTTTCTTGTAGCAGATAGTTGAAGCCGTGCGACGCACACCGTTCAAAGAGGGGGGGGGGGAAAAGGGGGGGGGGGGGTGGTTTGAGAGGGTAGAGTGGGCATAGATTTGAAATCTATTCTTGGTTTGGTGTTTTAGTGGGACCGATCGGATGGTTTTGTCAAGCGTCACGTCACAACCATATAAAAAGTGTGGAGTTAAAAAGGTGAGTTGAGGATGGTGATTAAAGGGTAAATTGTAAGGGCAAGTTTGAGATGAAAGGATGAATGGTAAGTGGGTTATAAAGGGTAAACTGTAATCATATAGTGGAAATTTAAAAGGGCAAACTGTGATTAGATCACCTATCACCTATCCCGGATGGAGTCTTGAAGACTGTTGTGGCGCCACAGAACCAGCTTCCTCCACTCTCCCCATGATTGAATGGGAGAGATAGAAAGGAGAATTGTGAGAGGAGAGTGGAAAATTTCAATGATGTTAAAGTTTAAACGTCCAACTTAAGGACAATTTGGAGAGTAAGTGGGAAATCAGAAAATAAAGTTGGGATAAAAGGGGTGAATTCATACAGATGATTGAGATAAAAGAGCAAGTTATAAGGGGGTGGCGTATGAAAAACAGGATGAAATTTAAAAGGGTGAATTGTAGGGGGACAATGAAATAAGAGGGTGAATTGTCAGGGAGTGGTAGAAATCAAAAGGTCAGTTGTAAGGACAGAGTGGAGATAGAAGAATGAATAGAAAGAGCTGCTGGCATTTTTTTTTTTTTTTTAAAAGCAAGATGATTTAGGAGATAGAAAAGTGCATTGTATGGGGATGGTGGATATGAAAGGATGAATTGTAAAATGATGGAGGCGATGGAAGTGTAAGTTATTAGGGGTTGATGGAGATGAAAGGGTAAAATTGTAAGGGGATGGTAGAAATAAAAGGCTGAATTGGGAGGGATAGTGCAGATAAGTAGGTAAATGATAGGGGGATAGTGGAGATAGGTGGGTGAAGATTAAGGGAAAGTAGACAAGAAAGGATAGAAGATCACTGACATTGTCATCTGTTTGAAGCTTCCAAGACCCCCTCCTCCCCCCCTCTCCTCCCACCCTGCTTTTTCTTTTCTGAGCTGGACAGTATACAGAACCATATTTCATGCCCGGAAAATTGTGAGAACCAGATTTGATCAGTTTTTTGGCCTGGTCACTTGAGTCTCCTGGCACCTCTGGTGTTGTGCTTTTTGTAGATTTTCAGGGAGAGAAAAATAGAACTATTATTGCATCGTTTTGGAAATATGTCTTAGCTGGATGAGTTCATAGAGACGACACCTTAGTTTGTTGATAAAAACTGGCTCAAGCTGCAAATTGTTCTCAGTTGATTCAAGGGCAAGCTTATTTGTTTTTTGAGGAGAAAAGGTCTGCTGTTAATAGTGTGTATGTGTGTGTATGCGCGTTTGCATGCGTATGTGTGTGGTGGTGGTTGTTGCTGCTGCTGCTGTTGTTGTTTTGGTGTGTGTTGTATGGTCTAGTGTATGGTGTAGTGTCCAGTGTATGGTGTAGTGTTGTGAAGTCATGACAGTGGACTGTTGTGACTGTCCGTGCTGGTGATGCCTTGTAGGAGAAGGGGGTGTTCTTGTTGTTTAAAGTAATTTGATTGTGATTGTCATTCACTTGTGTCTTTTTGTATACTGTACCTCCAGTTTAAGAACCTCCAGATGTCACTGAAAAGGAAACATGATTGATAATGGAGGGGAGTCTTTCCTCGGGAACTGGAGTGCTCTCTCAGTCTCTGTCTCTGTTTCTCTCTCTCAGTCTCTCTTTGTCTCTCTCTCTCTCTCTCTCTGTGCCTCTCTCTCTTGCTGTCTCTCACCCTGTCTCTCTCACTGTGTCTCTGTGTCTGTCTCTCTCTCCATCTTTATCTTTTTTTCTCTATATCCCTCCCTCTTTTTCTCTCTCTGTGATCTCTCCCCTCTTTTCTGTGTCTCTTTCCCTCTCTCCTTTATGTCATTATGTATGTCTCTTGTCTCTGCCACTGTCTTTACATTTCTCTTTCTCTGTCTCTGCCTCTGTCTTTACATTTCTCTCTCTGTCTCTGTCTCTATCTCTCTCTCTCATATGCACACACACACACACACCTTAACGCTACCTCGGTCTGTCTGGCTGGCTGGTTGGCATGGTTGGCAGGCGAGATATCTGTCCATCTCTACCTGTCTGTCTGTCTGTCTTTCTGTCTGTCTCTCTCTCTGACTTCACATGTAAATGCAGATGCTCAGTCATGCCTGGTTGGCATCAAGGGTTAGGCTTCAGGCTGTTTACCCAAGGTCCAGGGTTTGAATCCCACTGGAGAAGCCAAGCCAGACTGAAAGAGATATTCTCTTTTGTAGCTAACATCTGTACCTGTACCAACTCCAGCCCCTTTCCAGTCCTTCAGATGAGATTTGAAACCAAGTCCCATGTCTGAACCAAGGCGTAAACAGATCCTTCACCAGACCACCATTCAGAGAAGAGTAGACCGTAGCGTGTTGGTGGGGTGGGTGAACATGGGAATGAAGCACATGCACAATGTTGTTATGTCCAGGTGCATTATGGAATGTCGCTGTCTTATGGTGGGAATAAAAAGCCTCTGCTTTCTAGCAAGGAAGGCAGAAAGAAGGAAAAGAATTCCTTGTTCAGCTGGTTGTGTCAAGGTACACCATGCCAACCCAGTGTCCTCCCCATATCCATAAGTTTTCTTGTCTTATACAGATGTGAGGCTGTAAACCTAGAAGGAACCTATGCCCAAGTGTGTCGTCCTTGCTAAGTTCACCAAGTAAAGAACACACTGGATTCCATTGATGCAAAAAAGCCTTTAGCTATCAGACTGCAAGTCAGGACCTGCCTCCTGCAATGGTGATTCCCCTTGACCATTTTACCTGAAGTGAGTGTGGCACTGAGGCCTGACTGACCAACCTGCAATGGTTATTCCCCTTGACCATTTTATGTGAGGTGGGCGTGGCCATTAGGCCTGAATGACCAACCTGTGGTGGTTATTCCCCCTGACCATTTTACCTGAGGTGGGTGGTGGCCATTAGGCCTGAATGACCAACCTGTTACCTGGTTATTCCCCCTGACCAACATTTTACCTGAGGTGGGTGGGTGGCCATTAGGCCTGAATGACCAACCTGTGGTGGTTATTCCCCCTGACCATTTTACCTGAGGTGGGTGTGGCCATTAGGCCTGAATGACCAACCTGTGGTGGTTATTCCCCCTGACCATTTTACCTGAGGTGGGTGTGGCCATTAGGCCTGAATGACCAACCTGTGGTGGTTATTCCCCCTGACCATTTTACCTGAGGTGGGTGTGGCCATTAGGCCTGAATGACCAACCTGTGGTGGTTATTCCCCCTGACCATTTTACCTGAGGTGGGTGTGGCCATTAGGCCTGAATGACCAAACCTGCGATGGTTATTCCCTTTGATCATTTTACCTGAGGTGGATGTGGCCATTTAATCTTAATGACCAACCTGTGGTGGTTATTCCCCTTGACCATTTTACCTGAGGTGGGTGCAGCCATAGACCTGAATGACCAACATGACATCACTGTGCCTTGATGTGTGTGTGTGTGTGTGTGTGTGTGTGTGTGTGTGTGTGTGTGTGTGTATGTATGTGTGTGTGTGTGTGTGTGTGTGTGTGTGTGTGTGTGTGTGTGTGTGTGTGTGTGCGCAGTGTTCTCACACCAAGCGGGGCGTGTGTGTGTGTGTGTGTGTGTGTGTGTGTGTGTGTGTGTGTGTGCAGTGTTCTCACACCAAGCGGTGGGTGTGTGTGTGTGCAGTGTTCTCACACCAAATGGTGTGTGTGTGTGTGTGTGTGTGTGTGTGTGTGTGTGTGTGTGTGTGTGTGTGCAGCATTCTTACACCAAGCGGTGTGTGTGTGTGTGTGTGTGTGTGTGTGTGCTGTGTGTGTGTGTGTGTGTGTGTGTGTGTGTGTGTGTGTGTGTGTGTGTTGTGCAGTCACACACAAGCTGTGTGTGTGTGTGTGTGTGTGTGTGTGTGTGTGTGTGCAGTCTTCTCACACCAAGCATTGTGTGTGTGCAGTGTTCTCACACCAAGCGCTGTGCCCACCTGGCCCGGCACGGCTGCATTGGGGAGATGGTGGTGATGCTGAAGCAGGCGTTGCATAACGCCGGGGCCGACCTGGGCTCCATGGAGCGCAAAGTGCTGGCTGACATGCTGCTCCACTGCTACGTCCACCTGGTGGCCCATCATGCCCACAGCATGGCGCAGACCCTGACCACTTTCAGGTGAATCCATCGTTGCTGTGTTATAGCATATACTTATTTCTGAGGACACCGCAGACTGAACATAAAAGTGTCCTCTCCAGGAGGGGAAACAAGTACACACACGTGTACACACACAGACTTGCACACACCAACGTATGCATGCATGCATGCACACACACACACACACACACACACACACACACACACACACACACACACACACACACACACACAGATGACAGAAAACTGGAGATGACCGTTACTCTCACAGTCTTGTTATCAGTGCCATAGTGTAATGGTGAGAGTCATGGGCAGACGACCAAGAGAGAGGAGTGTGGGAGAGGGCGGGGGAGAAAGTGTTTAGGGGGAAAGAGCAGCAGTGGTGTCTGTGAGGGAAGTGTGCTGTTTCTACCACTGAGTGAAGACTTGACCTCACAGAAACAAGAGAGGAGAAAACTGGCTTGTAGCTGGCGGCAGACAGTGTGAAAGAAGTGAAGAGCGGCAGCCGCAGCAGTATGTCATGAAAAGAAATGTAGTCTCTATGGGCACACACTGTGAAGCCATACAGCATCCAGATCACACAAATCACGTTGTCATATTCATCAACGGCCATCAGGAAATAAGGAAGTCCAGTATAGTGACCCTCCTGCAGAGGACTTGAGAGTAATACCGCAAAAAAAAAAAAAAAAAAAAAAAAAAAAAAAATCCTTCTTCAACAGTTTCAACATTTTCTTTGTGATGTACTTGTAAACGTTGGTTTCGTATGTGTCTTTTTCATTGTGGATTCCCTCCCTATGTTCCAGAGAGTTCCTGTTGGGGAGTTTTTCTTTTGATGAACGCACTGCCCTTGACCTGCTGGCTGAGTATGGCCTGACGACTCTTCTGTTGGAATTTGCCATGGTGAGCATTCGTCAAGGGCATCATGGGACAAGAGTTACCCTACTTGTTAAATGCTGTTTACTGCTCCCTGCCTCATAAAAGATTTCTTTTCATGGTCATTTTCATTTAGTGCTCTGTGTGGGCAAGAATCGGGGGAAGAATGGGGATGGGGGTGTCAGGATTCTTTCCCTCATCCCTCACCACCCACCCCCACCAGATTTTTGGGAAATGGAAATGGATAAAAGTCCTTTAGAGTCTGCAGCTAGACATCTGATTTCACTTTAATACATGTATGAAACAGAATGCTCTTGAACAAAAATAGAAACAAAATGTTATGTTTTTTTTTTTTTTTAATTTCTCGTCTATTTTTGCACACATAGAGTTCATGTATTCTGAGAAGAATAGTTGTCTCCTCTTTTTTTCATGTCACATTTGCCATCATCATTTTGATGGTTCTGATGTGTAACTTTGGGGATGTGTGTGTGGGGGGGGGATAGGGGTGGGTGGGGGCTCCATCAGTAAGCTGAAAGTACAAACTGCCAGCATCGTCAGTATTGTGAGCCTGGAAACAAGCACTTTGCTGGGGATTGGAAAGGATATGGGATATGAGGAGGGGGAGGAGACGTTATTGAGAGAGGGGGTTATTATTAGGTTGGCTGTTTGTCTTAACTGATGTTTGAAGTTACAGACCATACTGTCCAGTGCCAACAAAACATTTTCAAATGCTAACTGAACATCTAACTGAACATTTTCCAATGTCAACTGAACATCTAACTGAACATTTTCCAATGTCAGCTGAAGATCTAACTGAACATTTTCCTGTGTCAACAGAGCATCTAACTGCACATTTTCCCGTGTCAGCTGAACATCTAACTGAACATTTTCCAGTGCCAACTAAACGTCTAACTGAACATTTTTTGTGTGTCAACAGAACATCTAACTGAACATTTTCCAATGTCAACAGAACATCTAACTGAACATTTTCCAGTGTCAACTGAACATCCAACTGAACATTTTCCAGTGTCAACTGAACATCCAGCTGAACATTTTCAAATGTCAGCTGAACATCTAACTGAACATTTTCCAGTGTCAGCTGAACGTCTAACTGAACAGTTTCCAGTGTCAGCTGAACATCTAACTGAACATTTTCCAATGTCAGCTGAAGATCTAACTGAACATTTTCCAATATCAGCTGAACCTCTAACTGAACATTTTCCAATGTCAGCTGAACATCTAACTGTACATTTTCCAGTGTCAGCTGAACGTCTAACTGAACATTTTCCAATGTCAGCTGAAGATCTAACTGAACATTTTCCAATGTCAGCTGAACCTCTAACTGAACATTTTCCAATGTCAGCTGAACCTCTAACTGAACATTTTCCAATGTCAGCTGAACCTCTAACTGTACATTTTCCAGTGTCAGCTGAACGTCTAACTGAACATTTTCCAGTGTCAGCTGAACATCTAACTGAACATTTTCCAGTGTCAGCTGAACGTCTAACTGAACAGTTTCCAGTGTCAGCTGAACATCTAACTGAACATTTTCCAATGTCAGCTGAAGATCTAACTGAACATTTTCCAATATCAGCTGAACCTCTAACTGAACATTTTCCAATGTCAGCTGAACATCTAACTGTACATTTTCCAGTGTTGAACGTCTAACTGAACATTTTCCAATGTCAGCTGAAGATCTAACTGAACATTTTCCAATGTCAGCTGAACCTCTAACTGAACATTTTCCAATGTCAGCTGAACCTCTAACTGAACATTTTCCAATGTCAGCTGAACCTCTAACTGTACATTTTC
The DNA here is from genome assembly GCA_016801955.1 of Conus betulinus. NCBI lineage: Eukaryota > Metazoa > Mollusca > Gastropoda > Neogastropoda > Conidae > Conus > Conus betulinus. Next base: position 100,388 of record JADBJO010004215.1, on the reverse strand, counting down.
CAGTGTCAGCTGAACGTCTAACTGAACATTTTCCAGTGTCAGCTGAACATCTAACTGAACATTTCCAGTGTCAACTGAACCAGTGTCAGCTCTAACTGAACATTTTCCAAATGTCAGCTGAACATCTAACTGAACATTTTCCAGTGTCAGCTGAACGTCTAACTGAACAGTTTCCAGTGTCAGCTGAACATCTAACTGAACATTTTCCAATGTCAGCTGAACATCTAACTGAACATTTTCCAATGTCAACTGAACATCTAACTGAACATTTTCCAATGTCAACTGAACATCTAACTGAACATTTTCCAGTGTCAACTGAACATCTAACTGCACATTTTCCAATGTCCACTGAACAGGCCCGGGGACTGGTGGCCGACGCCCTGGAAAGACTGGTGGTGAAGAATCAGCTGCCAGTGGCCTTGACCTTGCTGACCCAGCTGGTGACCCGAGGGTTCAGTGCTCATGTCCTTCAGGCTGCTCAGGGTAGGTCACTCCTGTCAGTACCTTTGTTCTGACGTTCATGTTGTTCTATGCATGCATATGTATATATATACATATATATATATATATATATATATATATATATATATATATATATATATATATATATATATATATATATATATATATATATATATATATATATATTGTTTATATATTGTTGTTTTTTTTTTTTTTTTTTTTTGACATTCTGTATACACTCTCTTGAAGTTCAGAAGTATGATTTCAGAAATCTTGTAGTCCATATCTATAGTTAGTGTTTCATGAAGAACTGATGTGCATCCCCCCTCCCTTCCCCTCTTCCATGCTACCACTCTTTTGTCTCTTTCCCACTTCTTTCCTCCCCCTTTCCTCCACCTCCTCCTCTTGCTCTCTGTGTCTTCCATTTGAAAGTTGAATGTAACTGCCTCAGTGGTGAGTTAAAAGTTTTCAAAAATCTCATGAGAATACATGCAGCAGCAAGAGAAACTTTTCAAAATGACTGTTAGTGAAAGCTCAGGGCAGTTTCAAGTCAGTAAAGAATTGGATTGTTAGTTTGGAAGAGATTTTTTTAACAATTTAGCACACACAAGTCATAGACTGGGTAAATCAGTTGCTGGTCTGAATAGGGAGGGGTGATTTTACAGACAGAGGTGAAAACAAGTATCACAGTGTAAGAAAAAGGGATCCATCTCAGAATTCTTTTTGTTGTTGTGAGGAGGAGAACTCATTATAAAAGGAGTCCTTTTTTCTGTAGCATTTAAATGTTTTCATTGATTTGGGATTTTTGTTGTTTTATTCTGGGGCATTAGAATGATTGGTGCTCTGTTGGATGAAAATTTTCTCATTATTTTTTGCTTCTTTTTAAAGGAGGAGGGGAGTAGGGAGGGGGTTGTTTATCCAACGTGATGATGGCCCATTGAAGGCCATGTAATGTAGGTTTGGCTGTATTAACAGACCCAGAACTGGTACATTAAGCTGGTGGTTGACAGGGCTCTTGACAGCATGATTTATGGCAGTACAAAGGCTTTGATGCAAGCTTACCATAGATGTAGATATGGGAGGAAAAATGACCATTGAAAGAAAGCTAAGCCTTTCATTCAGACCATAGAAAGTTTTAGAGCTTTCAGTAGCATCATGCTATGTTCTACAACTCTGTCACACTGACTGGCAAATGGACATCAGTTCATAGGGCCATGTGATGAACTTAGGATAGAGATCGCCATGAGAGCAGGGCATCAGAGAACAGGGAAAAAAAAAAAGAATTGAGATATCTTTTCCCAATTCTGATGATGATCACTTCAGCTGAAGAAAATGCTGTTGAATTCAGATGGAAATCTTATAAAGTTTATGTTATAAACCCCACAAACCATGAACAAAATGAATCACAAGACAAAACACAACACGTTTCTTCAGGCAAGATAAAAAAAAAAAAACACTCAGGACAACGAAAATGAAAAAAGAACAATCACTTACTGGTCAAATCCGCCGCAAAATGGGCGTTGGTTTTCACTCAGCTGTTGAATTCTGATGTCAAGTCAACTTCTAATGTCCAGCCTGTTGTGTTGGACAGGTGGCGTGCTGTCCAGCCTGATGGGGGAGGCGGTGATGAAGGTGTTGGTGACCAACCCTGACCTCGTCACGCGGCACGTGGCGCTCATCAAGTGTCACCTCACTTCTCTGGACCTGTCCATGCTGCTTCAGCTGGCCGCCATTCTCGACCCTTCCCAGGGGGCTGTGCGGAACCTGGTGCTTCGTCAGGCCCCCCCGCTGCACAGGTAGGAGTTGGTTGCCGTGCTGTTGCTTGAAGCATGTGTGCGTGTGTTTGTGTGTGTGTTTATATCTACCTGTTTGTCTGTGTGTGCAAGATAAGCCATGACCAGTGAAACACAAGTTCATCAAAGCATCAAGGGTTGTTGGTATGGTCAGTGTCTGTCAGTGATTTGTTTAATAATTCTCCAGGTGTCAGCCTGAGGAGCGAAAGTCAGTGAAAACTTACAGTGATGTTACAGTAAGTCTCCAGGTGTGCAGAGAAAGGGGAAAGTGTGAGGAGTTTGCCTCCTGATCCAGGACAATGTTAGCGTTGGAGTGGTTACTTTGTTTTGTTCGACTATCTCCTGGTTTTAACATAGTAAATTGCTTGTGTTTCTCTTCGTATCCATGTTTCTCCTTCTCTCTCTCTCTCTGTCTCTGTTTCGCTCTTTTCTTCTGTCCCTCCCTACACCTCTCTCTCTACCTCTGTCTCTCTCTCTTTCTTTCTCTGCCTCTCTTATTCTGTCTATATGTGTGTGTGTGCTTTCCTTTCTCTCGTCCTCTCTCTCTCTCTCTCTCTCTCTCTCTCTCTCTCTCTCTCCTCTTTCTCTCTCTCTCTCTCTCTCTCTCTCTCTCTCTCTCTCTCTGCCTTCTGTCTCTCTGTCTCTTCCATTCTCCTTCCCTCTCACTCTCTCTCTCCCTCTCTGTCTTTGTTGTCTGTCTTTCCCTGTCCCCCTCTCCTCTGTCTTTCACTATCTCTCGGTTCCTTCCCCCACCTCCACCCCCTGTCATCCTCCCTCCCTCTGATTATTGTTCATCCATCAGAGTCGACAGTGACCAAAGCCATCACTCTAAAAAGGATTGGATGTGTTGGACTGTGGCTGATCAGTCTGATGCCGGCTCCTCTTTCTCCCACTTTTCAAATCTTTTTCCACTTTCTGTCTCTTATACATACACAGAGACACACACACATGCAGACACACACACACATACATACACACACACACACACACACACACACACACACACACACACACACACACACACACGCGCACGCACGCACGCACGCATGCACGCACGCACGCACGCACGCACGCACGCACGCACGCACACACACACACTCACACACACACATACATACACATGTTCATGCTCATGCGCACACACACACATACGCACACAACACACACACACACACACACACACACACACACACACACACACACACATACACGCAACATGCACACACATACACGCAACACGCACACACACGCTCACCACACACACACACACACACACACACACACACACACACACACGCACACACGCATGATCGTCTAATATCACGATTAGTGGAAAGACGTTAAATAAATGACACACACACACACACGCATGCAGACACACACACACACACACACATGCACACACACACACACACACACACACACACACACACACACACACACACACGCACACGCACACACATACACACACTCACACACACACATATCCTTCCTCCCACTTCTTACTGATTTAGAATCTGTCACTCACAGATAAAAAATGTAAGCATAAAAGAACAAAAACATCATTTGATTTCATTTTTTTGTAACCATTCAGCCATAGTGTGTTTCGCCTCATTCTTTCCGAGTCATTCATAAACTGAAGGGTATGCAGATCATGTAACTTGGGTTATGGTGGTATTATATACATTCATTGAGATGTTGAAGTAGTTTAAGCTGATTTGTTACTTTCCAGCATATGTATGAATGTGTATTCATTTGTAAGTGACTGGAACATGCAGATAGATAATTAACTCTTTAAAATCAGTGTATCCATGTGCAGCTGTTGGCAGTAAAGAAGAAGACAAGTTTGTGCCGTTTGCACACAGGTCATTCCTGTTGCACTTTCTAATATCTTTCAGAAGTGAAGCACTTGCATGGTGCATTCTGTGTGAGGAACCATTCTCACTATAAAACATGTTCCTGAGGTTTGTTGGGGCTTAAGTGATGTTGGACGGCTTAAGTGATGTTGGACATAAACGCTATGCAGCAGACTGCATGAAAACTTTGCTGGGTGACGTCCCACCCTGACTGCATGAAAACCTTGCTGGGTGATGTCCACTTGACTTCATGAAAACCTTGCTGGGTGACGTCCCACCTGACTTCAAGAAAACCTTGGTGGGTGATGTCCACCTGACTTCATGAAAACCTTGCTGGGTGATGTCCACCTGATTTTATGAAAACCTTGCTGGGTGATGTCCCACCCTGACTTCATGAAAACCTTGCTGGGTGATGTCCACCTGATTTTATGAAAACCTTGCTGGGTGATGTCCACCTGACTTCATGAAAACCTTGCCGGGTGATGTCCACCTGATTTTATGAAAACCTTGCTGGGTGATGCCCCACCTGACTTCATGAAAACCTTGTTGGGTGATGTCCACCTGACTTCATGAAAACCTTGCTGGGTGATGTCCACCTGACTTCATGAAAACCTTGCTGAGTGATGTCCCACCTGACTTCATGAAAACCTTGCTGGGTGATGTCCACCTGACTTCATGAAAACCTTGCTGGGTGATGTCCACCTGACTTCATGAAAACCTTGCTGAGTGATGTCCCACCTGACTTCATGAAAACCTTGCCGGGTGATGTCCACCTGACTTCATGAAAACCTTGCCGGGTGATGTCCACCTGACTTCATGAAAACCTTGCTGAGTGATGTCCCACCTGACTTCATGAAAACCTTGCTGGGTGATGTCCACCTGACTTCATGAAAACCTTGCTTGGTGATGTCCACCTGACTTTATGAAAACCTTGCTGAGTGATGTCCCACCTGACTTCATGAAAACCTTGCCGGGTGATGTCCCACCTGACTTCATGAAAACCTTGCTTGGTGATGTCCACCTGACTTCATGAAAACCTTGCTTGGTGATGTCCACCTGACTTTATGAAAACCTTGCTGAGTGATGTCCCACCTGACCTCATGAAAACCTTGCTTGGTGATGTCCACCTGACTTTATGAAAACCTTGCTGAGTGATGTCCCACCTGACTTCATGAAAACTTTGCTTGGTGATGTCCAGTTGACTTCATGAAACCCTTGCTAGCTGATGTCCACTTAACTTCATGAAAACCTTGCTTGGTGATGTCCACTTGACTTCATGACAACCTTGCTTGGTGATGTCCAGTTGACTTCATGACAACCTTGCTGGGTGATGTCCACTTGACTTCATGAAAACCTGCTTGGTGATGTCCAGTTGACTTCATGAAAACCTTGCTTGGTGATGTCCACTTAACTTCATGAAAACCTTGCTGGTGATGTCCAGTTGACTTCATGAAAACCTTGCTTGGTGATGTCCACTTGACTTCATGAAAACCTTGTTTGGTGATGTCCAGTTGACTTCATGAAAACCTTGCTTGGTGATGTCCACTTAACTTCATGAAAACCTTGCTTGGTGATGTCCAGTTGACTTCATGAAAACCTTGCTAGGTGATGTCCTCCTGATTTCATGAAAACCTTGCTAGGTGATGTCCCACCTGATGTCTTGAAAAGCTTGCTTGGTGATGTCCACCTGATTTCATGAGAACCTTCTAGGTGATGTGCCACCTGATTTCATGAGAACCTTGCTAGGTGATGTCCACCTGACTTCATGAAAACATTGCTTGGTGATGTCCACCTGACATGATTTTTTTAGTTCCAGAAACAAACATTTTTCGTCCCATCTAAGATTTTACTGAAGAAAAATTTTAAAGGAATGTCAGCATGCTTTTAGAAAGTCTGTCTGAATGAGTTGTGAGTGTTTGAATTTTTTTTTTTTTTTTCTTCAACATCTGTATGGAGAGTTACTTCAGTGAGGTGACATGCCTGATATGGCCATTGGCTGGGATACAGGCAAAATGAATTGAATAGTAAGTGTGCGACACTGACATCACTGTCAGTGTCTGTTTTGCCCATACTAGCTTGTTTGGTGTACCATACTGAAAAATCATAAAACACTTTTTTGTCAGTAACACTGTTAGTGAAGAAGTAAACATTGCATGCAGACAGTGTTACCCTCTGTTGTACTTTCTGTCATTTCAGGACAGGCAGTCTGATGTCGTGGCCTCCCTGAGCTCTGCCATTGGTGACCTGACTGATCAGGTGGTGGGGCATTTGTGGGCAGCCTTTGTCCTTTTGGATCAGCCTTGTCAGTCTCTCCCTCATCCGCATGTGTCTGTTCCTGTTTGTGTCGCTAGCTGTTTTTCTCTCTGTATTTGTCTGTGTCATTAGTTGCTGTTCTCTCTGTATTTGTCTGTGTCATTAGCTGTGTCTCTCTCCATCTTGTTAATCCTAAGGAGTTGTGTTCAGTGAATTTCTCTGTGCTGTTAATCAACACTACTCGTCCTGATGTTCATCTGCACAGTTTCATCCTTTCTTCTCTTCCTAGCGCTAGCAGTGCACAGGGAGCAGTCATCGTCAGGCCACCATGAAGTTCTCTGTCAGAGAAGACTCTGCACTGCTGCAGAATGACATGGATGGTGTTCAGTGTTCTGATTCAACATGTGAAGGACACTTCCTGTCAATTTTTGAACAGATGACAATGACTGCTTACTTCCACACTGAGTAGTTGTCTCCCTTGGGAGACAACTGCTTCGTAATCCAAAAATATTATCGATCGATGGACGCCGAAGGTGTTGATAAAGTGACCACACCTTAGAAAGATGATAAAAACTGAGGTGACCCTGAAAGTAGAGCTTGAAGGGCCACAGAACTTGAGACAGTGGTCTCTATTTCATGATGGTGGATGAGAATGAGTATAATGACAAATACAATGATAAGGATGATCATATGCATTTCTGTTTGTTTTGTTTTGAATGGTACGAATGATCATATGGATTGGCATCTTGGTTGGAGATCACATGACAGAGTTGAACTCTGAATGTCACCTGTGATCACCCATCCTGCTCTCAACCAGGCCAGGAATAGAGCCATGAGATTGAATTTGAGCTACACTGTCAGTAGTCACTTACATGAGTGAAGGGTTTAAGTCTTCCATTTTGAACCTGCAGTATGCTAAATGGCTGTGTCAGAGGCTGACTGGGGCTTCAGACATTGCACTGTGGGTTTGCTTCAGTCGTGCATCCATGAAAACACACTCACTCTGCCTTGATAGCTGCCCTAAAAATAGAAATAAGAAAAAGAGGAAGAAATGTATTACATAGTTAAACAGAAAACATGCATTTCACATTAAAAAGAAAGATGTTTGTGCCTCATCCACTGTGAGTCGAGCCATGCTGTGTCTTGCTGATCCTGGAAACCACCTTTAGGGCTGCAAGCAAGCTGCAGACAATTTGTATGTACAGACTGAAAATGCTGGGACAAAAAAAACCAAATGGAGTCAAGTCCTGATGCTCTCAATAGACATACATGTATACATACATGTATACCAGCACATAGTTTTGGTTTTTGTTCACATACAGTTTTTTTTTTTTTTTTCACTTCCCACCTTAAAAGAAGATTTACTGATCCACTGAACAAAAGAGGGAAACAAATTACAAGACAAAACACACATTTTCAACTTCAAAAACATGACATTTCAACTTCTTTGGTCTTCTTCAGGCAAAGACAAACAACATTCAAGACAATGAAAACGAAGAAAAAACAATCACTTAATCCCCAAAGTGGCTCAAAATTAAGACAAACAACGTTCAAGACAATGAAAACGAAGAACGAACAATCACTGACATCCTCAAAGTGGGCGCAAAATGGATGTGGCCTGAATGTAAAAATATGTTCAAAGCAGCTGGGAAACTCAAGCAAGGGATCAAAGAAAAGGGGAGCTAATTTCAACTCTTAGTGACTTCAGCACTCCCTCAAAGCTCTGCATGACCTCCCCTGATCAACTTCCACTGCCTGTAGTAAACACTTTTCACCAGTCCTCTTCTCCTGGCATAGGACAGATGACCCTCTGCCTGCTTGGCGTTGCAGATGAAATGTGTGCCCAGCATTCTCCAGCCGTCTCTACTGCCTTCTCTTGCATGCATTTCCCCTTCTAGCATCCAGAAAGTGACAGATATGACAGCTGCATTGGTGCCATGGTTAGCGTTCCAGAATCCCAGCTGAGAGGTCATATGTTTGATTCCCATCAGAGCCGTTTATTTTGTGTGTTTTTGTGTGTACCGATCAGCTCCTACTGAGAGATGAGTGTGATGTGGGCTTAGTTGGGAAGACTGGAACCACATAGTCTAATTTCATCCCCTAAGTGGACCAGTCTCTTGAGCATGTTGCTCAGATTTCCTGACCAGCATTGCAGGTATCTGCATCTCTCTTAGGCCTGGTTGATTATGAAAGTAAGCATAGAGTACAGCCCTGTCATGCCGTCTCACACACTGGAATGGAACTCCATAGTATCATCTTCATCATCCTCATTCTCATCGATCAAAAAAAAAAAAAAGAAAAGAAGAAGAAAGTAATGGATATTCATGCTAAATGTTTCTTCAATAGCTTTAGATTCAGCTCTCCCCAGCTTGGCTTAGATTATGATTTCTGGTCTGCCTGACCCGCTTTGCCAGACCCGCCTCCTAAAGGTCATGCCATTTTGAAGTGGTCATGTGATATTACAGAGTTTGTTGACATACAGGTGTGTGGTAGTTCCTGTGTGCATGAAGGCTGCATGTGTTACAGGAGGGGGTGGTGTCCCTGTCACAAGTGCTGGAGGTGTTTGTGTTGACTGTACTCCGTATTCACTGTTGCCGTGGAAACCAGGTCCCATGGACCGCTGACATGATACTTTCAGATCCCACTCTGAAACCCGAAACACAGGTGAGTATATGTGTACCGCAGTCTGTGTGTGTGTGTGTGTGTGTGTGTGTGTGTGTGTGTGTGTGAGTGTGAGAGAGAGAGAGAGAGATAGAGAGGGAGAGAGAGAAAGAGAGGTGAGAAAGGGAGAGAGAATTAATGAGTGGTTGATGTATATACCTGTATATTAGGGAGGCAGGTGTATATAGAAGACTGCTGCTTTGACATTTATTTTTGAAAAAAAAAAAAAAAACGTTATTGGAGCTGTGAGAGACCAACCTGCTTGCAAGAATTCAGTTGTTCAGTGACAAATTCAGTAAGACTGATCACTCCCTGGAGGTTGGAGAGATGACTTCCCCCAGAGCTTGGAGAGGATTATTCTGATAGTGAGCATACTGTACGGTCAGGTAACCGTGAAAAAAAGAGCACTGTTTGGAAAACACATGTGCATGCCCAAATGGACAGAGATATAATCAGTGTACAGGGAACAGCTATGCAGTATGGTCAGGAAAGGCTTAAGTCCTGTGGCCTCATCCTGACCTTGTGAGGCTGTGACCTGTGATCAGGGGGTGGGAGGAGGATCAGAGGGAGGAGGGAGGGGGACGCCAGCAGCTGGCCTTGCAGTTCTCCCCGGCGTCCTGCGGCTCCCAGCATGCTGCGGTGATCAGGGATGGTGACCTCTACACCTGGGGTCGCACCGCCCATGGCAGGTGAGAAGACACTTTATTTTTTCTGTACTTCATTGTCTCTGTTTTAGCAGTCTCATGTTCCATGCTTTCTCTGTGACATTACTTCCTTGTTACTTAAATTACTTTATTATTCATCATTACTTCCACATTACTCATCCATGTGTATATGTACACGTGTTTAGTTATACAGGTAAGTGCACATAAGTATGAATATGTACACATACATGTGCACAAATAATTATTGTGAATCAATGAATATATGTGCTACTGCACAGATGCATATGTCGATGGTTCATTGTTTTGGAGAATAGCAAGGCACTCGCCTTTGCCAAGATTATACAGTATGAGAGCAGTTTGGAGATAGAACAATATTGTTTATAGTCCAGTCGACTATATCAGGGCTGTCATCTTATTGAAGGCATCTCTAAAGATAGGACATATGTGTATCTGTGTGTGTGTGTGTGTGTGTGTGTGTGTGTGTGTGTGTGTGTGTGTGTGTGTGTGTGTGTGATGCACACAGGCATCTGTGTGTGTATGTGTCTGTGTGTGTGTCTCTGTGAGTGTGATTTGCATAGGCATCTGCCTGTATATGTGACTGTGTGTGTGTGTTTCAGGCTGGGCCATGGGGACCTGGTGCAGGAGGGGCAGGTGAGCGGCCCGGTGTGCGTGCCAACCTTTCACATGCTGCACATCCGGGTGGAGGCTGTGGCCTGTGGGGGGGAACACACCCTGGCCATCACACAGCAAGGGGTAGGTACCCATGAGATCTACAGGTAGTTTATAGGCAAATCAGTATTACCCTATATGACCATCACGCAGAAAGGGGTAAGGTACCCGATCAGATCTACAGGTACGATATAGGGAAATAGTATGTACCCTATATGACCATCACATAGAAAGGGGTAGGTACCCAATGAGATCTACAGGTAGTTCATAGGCAAATCAGCATGTACCAGACCTGTTTACCCATACAATTTTGCCGTAATTTGTACACACGTTTGGCAAAAATACGAGGAATATGATGATTTAAATGAAATATGTCAAACAAACAATTCTAGAGACTACATGATGACAGTTGAAAATGCATGCCATCCCCCCTCCTCCATACTTAAACAAAATTAGGAATATTATACACACACTTTGTAGAAAATGCACTCATTTTTGTTGAAAGGTTCGCCAATAGCAGGTTTAGGGTAAACAGGTCTGATGTGTTGATATGACTTTTATGAAGACAGTTAGATGCCTGGTTATTTCAGCATTTTCTTGTCACTAAGTATTATGTAATGATTGAATGATATTTATATATCAACATTTACCTTTTTTTGTGTGTTTTTTTTAAACATGTTTGCATAACAAACAAGTTTGTGTGAATGAATGAGTGACTGTGTGTGTGTGTGTGTGTGTGTGTGTGTGTGTGTGTGTGTGCATGTGCGCACGCGCACATAGGTGTTAGACAAAGGGAAAGGGACGACGTGTCAAAAATATGAACAGGAATCATGTAGCATAGAGAGGTACAAACCAGTAAGCTGCATTCAATGTTTTCTGGCTGAACAAAAGTGTTTGAAGCATCTGAGCAGTGCACATGGTGATGTTGACAGGTGTACGGGTGGGGCAACTCGCGCTATGGGCAGGTGGGGGTGGGCACGCGCCATGTGTACCATCGCCCCATGTTGCTGGAGACGCTGCTACCCCATACCTGTGTGGCTGCTGTCCACTGCGGCCAGTACCACTCCCTGGTCATCACGGTCGACTGCAGGTATGGCTCACACAGGGTATATGTGTACTGTGCTATCAGGTGCAGGTGCACTGTGCTACCAGGTATGTCTCATGCAGTGCAGATGTACTGTGCTACTTGCTGTCTCACACAGTGCATGCATACTGTGCTACCAGGTGCAGGTGTACTGCATGTACTGTGCTGCCATGTGTGCGACTAGTTTTCTACATTACCACCATAAACTGACACTTTTTAGTAATTAAGATATACATATATTTGAAAAGCAAAGGAATGAACAAAGAAATAAGATACATCCAGCCGCCGTGGTGGAATGGTTAGCGTCGCGGACCCCCAGCTGGGAGGTCGCTGGTTGGATTTCCATCAGAGTCATGTGGGATTTTTCTGCTCCGACCAGCTCCTACCCAGAGTTGAGTTTGCTATGGGCTCAGTTGGGAAGACTGGGACCACACAGTCAAGTTTCATCCACGTAGGATGTGTCTCTGAGTGTGTTGCTCAAATTTTCTGACCAACACTGCAGGTGTCTGTATCTCTCAGGCCTGGTTGATGCAGGGATATGTTATGAAAGGAAGCATAGAGTAGAGCCCTGTAATGCAGTCTCAGACCGAAATGGAAATCTGTAGCATCATCATTATCATATTCATTTCTCATCGATCAGCATAAAAGAAATGAGTCAGTATATTCACTTTGTGTATGCTTCTGTTTTACATGTGAGTCAGTATTTGTGGTGTACTTTTACAATTGTAACATGAAGGCAAATCAAACTAACATTTCTGTCTGTCTATCTGTTTCTCTCCCTTTCTGTCGCAGTCTGTCTCTTGCTCTCTTCTGTCTGTCTGTCTGTCTGTCTGTCTGTCTGTCTGTCTCTCTTTCACTGTCTTTCTCTCTCTCTCTCTCTCTCTCTCTCTCTCTGTCTGTCTGTCTGTCTGTCTTTTATCCTCCCCTCTCTTTCTCTCTCTCTGTTGTTCTCTCTCTTTCTGTCTCTACTCACTCTCTCTTTCTCTGACTCACTCTCTCTCTCTGTCTCTCTCTCTGTGTCTCTCTCTCTCTCTCTCTCTCTCTCACTGTCTCTCTCCTCTCTCTCTTCTCTCTCTCTCTGTCTCTCTCTCTCTCTCTCTGTCTCATTCTCTCTCTCTCTCTGCCTGTGCAGGGTGTGGAGCTGGGGGTGGGGGGTGCACGGACAGCTGGGTCATGGTGATCCAGACGACCAGCTGTCACCCCTAGTGTGTCCAGCGTCTGGTTGGACGCAACATTGTCCGAGCAGCCGCCGGTTACTGCCACAGCCTGGTCCTGAGTGAACTGGTGAGTGAGTGAACAACATTATCAGAGTGGTGAGTGAGCAACATTGTCAGAGCAGTGAGTGAGCAACATTGTCTGAGAGGTGAGTGAACAACATTGTCAGAGCGGTGAGTGAGCAACATTGTCAGAGCAGCCTACTGCCACAGCCCTGGTCCTGAGTGAACTGGTGAGTGAGCAACATTGTCAGAGCGGTGAGTGAGCAACATTGTCAGAGCGGTGAGTGAGCAACATTGTCAGAGCGGTGAGTGAGCAACATTGTCAGAGCGGGCTACTGCCACAGTTTGGTCCTGAGTGAACTGGTGAGTGAGCAACATTGTCAGAGCTGTGAGTGAGAAACATTGTCTGAGTGGTGAGAGTGAACAACATTGTCTGAGTGGTGAGTGAGCAACATTGTCAGAGCAGTGAGTGAGCAACATTGTCAGAGCTGTGAGTGAGCAACATTGTCTGAGTGGCGAGTGAACAACATTGTCTGAGTGGTGAGTGAGCAACATTGTCAGAGCGGTGAGTGAGCAACATTGTCAGAGCGCATGAGTGAGCAACATTGTCAGAGCGCGGTGAGTGAGCAACATTGTCAGAGTGGTGAGTGAGCAACATTGTCAGAGCGGTGAGTGAACAACATTGTCAGAGCGGTGAGTGAGCAACATTGTCAGAGCGGTGAGTGAGCGACATTGTCAGAGCGGTGAGTAAGCAACATTGTCGGAGCGGTGAGTGAGCAGCATTGTCAGAGCTGTGAGTGAGCAACATTGTCAGAGCGGTGAGTGAGCAACATTGTCAGAGCATTGAGTGAGCAACATTGTCAGAGTGGTGAGTGGACAACATTGTCAGAGCGGTGAGTGAGCAACATTGTCAGAGTGGCGCACTGCCAGACTCTGGTCCTGAGTGAAGCGGTGAGTGAGAGAGAGGGAGTGCCCAGGATTCTAGGACCAAGCAAACCCTGCACACAGGGCATGGAGTGGAGAAAGAGGTGCACAAGAATAGACTGAACATCCCTGATGTGGCCCTTGTGGTTGGCATGGCTGTCAGCAACATGAGGGAAATCGGTTGGATTTCAATTATCTTTGTTTGACATTGACAGTTGAAGTGTGACTTGACTGGTATTGGCAGTTGAAGTGTGACTTGACTGATATTGACAGTTGAAGTATGACTCGACTGACTGATACTGATAGTTGAAGTATGATATTGATAGTTGATGTATGACTTGACTGATGTTGATATTGAAGTATGACTTGACTGATGTTGATAGTTGTTGAGTATGACTTGACTGATACTGATAGTTGAAGTATGATATTAATAGTTGATATGTATGACTTGACTGATGTTGATAGGTTAAGTATGACTTGACTGATACTGATAGTAGAAGTATGATATTTGATAGTTGATGTATGACTTGACTGGTATTGATAGGTGAAGTATGATTTGACTGATATTAATAAGTGAATGTGATATGATATTGATAGTTGAAGTATGACTTGACTGATGTTGATAGGTAAAGTATGATATTGATAGGTGAAGTATGACTTGACTGATATTGATAGGTGAAGTATGACTTGACTGATACTGATAGTGAAGTATGACTTGACTGATATTAATAGTTGAAGTATGATATTGATAGTTGAAGTATGACTTGACTGATGTTGATAGGTAAAGTATGATATTGATAGGTGAAGTATGACTTGACTGATACTGATAGTGAAGTATGACTTGACTGATATTAATAGGTGAAGTATGATATTGATAGTTGAAGTATGACTTGACTGATATTGATAGGTGAAGTATGACTTGACTGATGATTGAGAGGTGAAGTATGACTTGACCGATATTGATAGGTGAAGTATAACTTGACTGATACAGATAGTAAAGTATAACTTGACTGTGTTGATAGATGAAGTATGATATTGATAGTTGAAGTATAACTTGACTGATATTGATAGGTGAAGTATGACTTGACTGATATTGATAGGCAAAGTATGATATTAATAGTTGAAGTATGACTTGACTGATACTGATAGTGAAGTATGACTTGACTGATGTTGATAGGTGAAGTATGACTTGACTGATATTGATAGGTGATTATGACTTGTGGCAGGGAGAGATCTGGTCCTTGTGGCTGTGGCTACTTTGGTCAGTTGGGAATCGGCAGCGCCCAGAAACGGACCTCCCCTGTGTTGGTGACCGCCATCAGTGAGCCTGTGACTGTCATTGGCACCAAGTACTTCCACAATGTCAGTGTTGTATGGAAAACAAAGCTGTGTGTGCGTGTGTGTGTGTGTGTGTGTGTGTGTGTGTGTGTGTGTGTGTGTGTGTGTGTGTGTGTGTGTGTGTGTGTATGTATGTGTGTGTGTGTGTGTGTGTGTGAGTGTGTGTGTGTGTGTGTGTGTGTGTGTGTGTGTGTGTGTGTGTGTGTGTGTGTGTGTGTGTGTAGGGGGATTAGAGATGAAGGGGTGGGAGTTGTATGTGTATAGTCTGAGTCTTGGGTCTGTGGGTGTGGATCTATGTGTGTGATTGTTCACCTCGTCTACGTGTGTCAGTTTTTGTAGATTTTACTTTGAATTTGAGATGAATTCTATGTGACTTTCATTGACAGATCTGCTAAAAAAAAATATGTCTGCATCTGTTGAGATTTTTCCAGGAAGAAATTTTTTTTTTTTTTTTTCTTTAACTTTTACTTGATGACCTGGCTCATAGTGACTTGTAACTTAATTAAACAGGTCCCCAGGGAACAAGCAGGCACTGTGCGCTGGTGATTCTATTGTATGCTGTTGATGCAAAAGGAATATAGAGAGGGGGGGGGGGGGGGGGGGGGGATTCTGTCTTTTTCCTGTCAATGTTCAGAAGAACAAAGCTCACTGACCATTAAGAATAAAGTCACGACTGAAGGGTGGCGCAGTTTTGGTTTTTTTTTTTTTTTTTGTCATAGAGATGACCTTTTTGACCCAGACATGTAGAGATGACCTCTTTAACCCAAATGGACATAGAACTTGGTCACCTAGCTTGCAGTTGGGATATATCTCCATGGGACATGCTTGGAATGTCCTGCCTTGGCAATATTTTGGCCAAGCAAAGATAACTGCCATTGCAGGAAAGGTGGGAAAAAGTACAGCGAGTGGTTTGCATGAAGAGGGAAATAATGGAGAGAGCGCACAAAGAAACAAAGCATTCTAAGGTCAGACCATATGATTATTCATACTTCAGAGACAGAAGATGAAAAACAGTGTTGGTGATTCTTTACTATGTGCACTGTAAGAAACTACAAACAAGATATTGTGAGTGCGTTTTGGAAGCATAAGTATTGGTCTGTTTTCTTTTTCTTTTCGATTGTATTACATACTGTTCCCCTTTTTTTAAAACATTTATTCAGTGCCTGTTTTTTTTTTTTAACATTTATTCAAAGTCAGACTGATATTTTTTCCCATTATCTATTTACTGTTGTTATGCTAACGAGACAAAGGTAAACAAGACCATTGACTCTTATGTTTTGGTCATGTTGTTCCAATCGTAACTGTGGTGTGTTGTTAGCTGAAAGGCCTTTCAAAGTACACTGAGTGTAAAGTTTGTGCTTTTCCTTTTTCTGTTGGTGTTTAACGGTAGGCTGTTGCAGTATAATGCAGGCCATAAAATGAATACACACTGTGCGGAAATTGTAGGTCACCAAGAGTTGTAAGCATGCACAGAGTATGTGGCTGTAGGGAAGTGCCATCACCGTGCTGAGATCCTCATCTGAGAATTAATTCATAATGCACAGCAGTGGGTGAAAGGTGAAAGTTCCTAAAGCCAATCAGCCACAGGGAGTGGACAGTCAGAGGTTCACCTTGCCTAAGACACATCATGATAGAAGGCAGAGCTCATCCCTATCCTTCTGCTGCCTTTAACGTTCCCTTAACTGAATCAAGTAACCATTTACTGCTAGGTGGACATAGAGGGTTTTCAAGCTGAAAAAAAATCTGACCCCCACATGTGATTCGAACTCAAGAACGTCAGGTCCATAAACAAACGCTCTGACTGTTTGACTATGGATCCATTTACCGTAATATGAATATGCAGTAAATCTATCATATAAATCATTATCACTTAAAGAAATTTTTCAGAGGAGAAGAAAGAAAGAAAGAAAGGGAAGTAGAAAGTGAGGGAAGAAAAAGAGAGAAGCAGTGAAAAACTAAGAAATGCAGTAAGGACATTAGTAGTCACATTGTCAATCTTTACATTGTGACAATATTATCAGTGAACACTTTTTCAAAGGAAAGAAAGAAAGGAGGGACAGTGAGAGAGAGAGGGAAGAAAAGAGAGAAACAATTAAAAACTATGCAAAAGGCAGTTGAAATATCATAAGTTACACTTTCAAAAATATGCAACATAGTATACAAGTATTGTCTGATATCTTGCCATGATTGACAGTTGTGTAACAAGAAAAAAAAAAACTGATGACATGTCTGAAGACAGCAGACACTCAGCATGTGCCTGCACTGTGCCCAATGTTGTGTGTGTGACACAGATTGCCGTGACCGTCAGCAACCGTGTGTACAGCTGGGGCTGCCACCCCCACAACCTACGCTATGCCGCCAGCTCCCTGCGACGCAGCCGCCAAATGGGTCAGATGGCGGCGCCTGTGGGGGACGGCATGGAGATGTTCCACCTGCCTGTCCTTGTGGACACCACCTATGTGCGCTCCAAGGTTGTCCAGGTGTGTGGGATTTAGTCATCCAGTCATGCATATAATTTAGTCAACCAATCATGCATATGATTTAGTCATCCAATCATGTGTGGAGATGTTCACACCTGCTGGTCCTTGTGGACGCCACCTATGTGCACTACAAGGCTGCCCAGGTGTGTGGGATTTTAGTCATCAAGTCATGCATGGAGATGTTCTACCTGCCAGTGCTTGTGGACATTACCTATGTGTGCTCCAAGATTGTCCAGCTCTGTTGGACGTAGTCATCTGATCATACATGGAGATGTTCCACCTGCTGGTTCTTGTGGATACCACCTATGTGCACTCCAAGGTTGCCCAGGTCTGTAGGATGTAGTTATCCAATCATTTGAGCCCTTCAGTGCTGATGAAGTGTCTGTGATGGGCTTGTGTATGTTTTCTGCATAGTACGGTAAGAGCTTCCAGTAGAGACTCACTTTGTGTGAAGACGGTTGTCTGGAACATTTCCGTCCTTGTCTACACCAGGTATACCTCGCAATAAAAACTGCTTGCCTTTTAAAGATATAATTGTAAGGCCATCATCAAGTCAGTGTACAGAGGTCATCAGGAGGTCAGTGTCAGAGGTCATCAGGAGGTCAGTATTCAGAGGTCATCAGGAGGTCAGTGTTCAGAGATCATCAGGAGATCAGTGTTCAGAGGTCGTCAGGAGGTTGGTGTTCAGAGGTCGTCAGCTCAGTGTTTAGAGGTTATCAGGGGGGCAGTGTTCATAGGTCATCAGGAGGTCAGTCTTAAGAGGTCATCAGGAAGTCAGTCTTCAGAGGTCATCAGGTCAGTATTCAGGGTCATACTGCAAATAGCTTAAGACAGACTTCTCTCTCTCTGCCTCTGTCTCTGTCTGTCTCTCTCTCTCCATACTTATCTATCCTTGATTGATAGATCGATTGATAAATAGATAGACAGACAGATAGATAAATAGATAGATATAGATATACTGACATTGCCCTTGAGATGAGGGCATGCTGGAAGAGTTATCCTCTATGTGCTTGTTTAAAGAAATGTGTGTTGTATAAAGTACATACTTTCATGTTACATTTGCGTGTAACTTGTATTTTAATGTCAAAATTTTCACATCCAGAGTACAAGCATACATGAGTGCATACAAGTTCCAGCACATTAGAAAATTACGTATGTCTGGGACACTTGAAAAATTCTTGTATTTTGTCAAGAGATCTTTGTAGACCACACACAGTCCAAAGCACATCACCATGGCTTCTGTCGTCACCACTTTGGTCATGCACTAACCCAGATCATATGTTGAGAATAGAAACCTGATAAAAGGCTTGTTTGGAAAAATATGGTCAGTTCCACTCAGGTTTAAGTGAAAAGAGTGTACATGGAAGTTTGGGGCTGTTTAGTTTAATTTACACATTGTTGTATACACGTCTGTGGACAACTTACCAGCTCTTCCAGCACTTCAAGCTTCAAAGCAAATCTGCGATTGACTATATACCATTTGAATCTCTCTGTACTTTTTTTGTTGTTGTTTTTGCTTGATTGCATTGCAAGTAAGAGCCCCCAACTTAGTTTGGTGTAATATTAGATTAAAAAGAAATCAAGGGAGATAAATGATCTGCTCAGTCATCCCGGGCAGCTTCCTTGGTGGATGTATAACTGAATGTTGTCCACTGTGAGCTTCAGAGTTCTTATATCTTTTCTTTGAATACTGTTCAGCGCATCATGTATTCCTGAGACAGAAATTCATGTCGGTCTGTCCAGTGTAGTCATCAATGCACAAAATGAGCAACACACTGAATTTGCATCAGAAACAACTGAAGAATACTTAGACCTTCTCAACTTGAATGAGCGGTTTGCCATTATTCTCTGACCTTAGACCTTTTCAGTTTGAAATGAATGGTTTGCCATTATTCTCTGACCTTAGACCTTTCTATTTGAATGAATGGTTTGCCGTTAGTCTCTGATCTCAGACCTTTTCAGTTTGAATGAATGATTTGCCATTATTCTCTGACCTTAGACCTTTTCAGTTTGAATGAATGTTTTGCCGTTATTCTTTGACCTCAGACCATCTCAACTTAAATGAGTGAATCAGAGTTTTGCGTTGAAACTTTAATGCTGGAAGAGCTGGTATGTTGTCCACATCTTCTCACCTTCAGATCCTCACTACTTGAATGAGTGGTTCAGTGTTATTCTGTTTCCCTGCCCAGGTGAGCTGTGGCAGCCTGCACACCTGTCTGCTGACGGCGGAGGGAGAGGTGTGTGTGTGGGGCCGTAACCTGGAGTTCCAGCTAGGCACGGGCGTCAGGCAGGATGAGGTGGGTGGTGCCATCATCAGTGTCGCTTCAGCTCTGAGGAAAGGACCCACAGCAGGAAAACACTGGTGTGGGCAGAGAAGTGGCTGCTACAGGTTTCTTACTGAAAACTGTCCATGTTTAGTAGAAGAAGATTGTGGGGCACATTCCATGTATGAGAGAAAGAGTGCAGGTGAGAGGGAGGGGGGAGGGGGGGGGATGGGGTTTGAAACTTGCTTCTTTTTTTTTTTTTTTTAACCAAGGTTGTGTCTGATTTCAGGAGGCCAACGATAAAAAAAAAAGGCTCTTTGATGGTTATTCCATTTTTTTTGGAGGAAATGATCAGAATCAGGTGTTTAAAATTTGCTTACTACAGTTGAGTCTGTTTAAAGTCTGTGAAAAAAGATATGAAGAAATGTTTGTGACTATCGGGTTAAAATGCTTGAATGTGATTAACCTCTAGACACAGCTCAAAAGATGTTCAGGTCTGTGTTTTTTGTGGATAACTTTTTTTTTTTTTTGCTGTCCCAACCTCTGCGCCACCCCAGAGGCAGTGCACCCACACACCCTGTGCACCCTGTCCACAGCCACGACCCGTTTGGCCCCGCCGCAGCCCCGGCACCGGCAATTCCACAGGGAGCAGTCAATGTCAAGTCGTCAAGAGGCAACCCACCGGAGGGGGACACTGCACTGCTGCGGAGTCACTTCGGTGGTGTTCAGTGGCGCCTGTTCTGATCTAACATACGCAGGACACCACCTACTAAGCCCCCTACTGATGACCATAATTGCTTAGTCGCGGAGCCGGCATGAATGAGCTCTCCCTCCAGAGGGCGCCGCCACATCTGTCCAACGACAGCCCACATAGACTCGCCCATACTGGTGACCCCGGCAGAACCAAACCAAGACCACAGACGTGGAGAGAGGACATCAAAATTTAGATCACCATGAGAGCAGGCATGAAGGGCCACAGAATTTGAGACTTTTTTATGCTGATTGATGGAGAATTAGGATAATTAAGATGATGCTACGGATTTCCATTTCGGTCTGAGACTACATGAGAAGGCTGTACTCTACGCTTCCTTTCATAATATATCCTGGCGTCAACAGGCCCAAGAGAAATACAGGCACCTGCAGTGTTGGTCAGGAAATTTGAGCAACACTCTCAGAAAACACATCCATTAAGTGGATGAAACTCTACTGTGTGGTCCCAGTCTTCCCAACTGAGTCCGCAGCAAACTCAACTCTCGGTAGGAGCCGGTCAGGGCAGAAAAACCCACATGACTCTGATGGGATTCGATCCCACGACCTCCCAACCGGGAGTCTGCGACGCTAACCACTTCACCACGGCGGCTGGTGTTTTAGTGGATAACTTAATGGTCACTTCAGATTTCTGTATGTGAATAATGGTGGTTCTCTAGCCGTGGAAATTAGTCACCTATTCTTTCTGTGTGTCTGTATACCAGTCAAAATTTTGTCTGTAGCATTTTGCCAGGGACAGCTCTCTTGTAGCCCCTGTTTGTTTGTTGTTTGTTTGTTTTTTTTTTTTTTTGGGGGGGGGGGGGGGTGGGGGATAATACATACAGTTAATGCATGCTCTGGACACGTCAGTTTACCTTCTCATCTGAAAGCCTAGTGCTCAGCCCACAATGAAGATGTAGATGAGAGCAGGAGAAAAAAAGAAATAGCTCTATGTGAGACTGGAACTCCTGACTCTGGCATTCACTCACTTTCCTAAGCAAGCGTCTTATCCATTAAGCCACTTTTCCATCCACAGTGCATTAAAAAGGGACAACAATGATGATTGACAGCAACTGTTCATCAGTGGGGGGCTTGGTGGTGGTGTCCTGCATATGCTGGATCAGATTAGGCACCGCTGAACACCGCTGTAATGACAGGGCAGTGTCAGTGTCTCCTCGGTGGGTTGCCGCATGACGACTTTGAAGTTGACTGTTCCCTGTGCATTGCAGGGTTTGCAGTGGGTTATATATAGGCACAGAATTGGTATAAGGGGCATGGGGGTTAACAGGACCGCAATGCAGTGAAAGATAAGACAGCAAAAAAAAAAGAAAAGGAAATGGTAATTGATAGTATGATAGAAATGTGTAGAGGTTACGTCTTTTTCTTGTATGTATCTTGTCTGTAAGTTCCAAGCATCTCCATAAGTATGGGTTTCAAGAATTCAGTCCCAAATCCAAAATTCCACTATAATTTTTGTAATGTTTTTATTCCCTCCTCACTTTCTGCATACATGATCACTGTGTCTGATAGCGTATACCCAAGATGCTGACACGCATCAACGACCAGCACATCATCCACCTGTCTGCTGGGGCAGAGTTCAACGTAGCGCTGGATGCCGACCTGTCTCTGTGGGTGTGGGGCAAAAACGACTGTGGACAGGTGGGTTTTAATTTTCCTATCTTTCTGCTTGTGTGTGGGGCAAAAACAACCGTGGACGTGTGTGTTTGCTTCCCATCTTTCTGCTTGTGTGTGGGGCTAAACCCTTTGTGCACAGGTGTGTTTTATGTTTTCCTATCTTTCTGCTTGTGTGTGAGGCAAAAAACAAACTGTGGACTAATGTGTTTTATGTTTCCTATCTTTCTGCTTGTGTGTGAGGCAACTACAACTGTGGACAAATGTGTTTTATGTTTCTTATCTTTCTGCTTGTGTGTGAGGCAAATACAACTGTGGACAAGTGTGTTTTTTGTGTTCCTACTTTTCTGCTTGTGTGTGGGGCAACGATGACTGTGGACAAGTGTGTTTTCTGTTTCTGACCTTTCTGCTTGTGTGGGGGGGAAAAAATGACTGGACAGGTGTGTTTTCTGTTTCCTACCTTTTTGCTTGTGTGTGGGGCTAAACCAAATCGGGACACATATGTTTTCTGTTTCCTGTGTTTCTGCTTGTGTGGCGGGGCAAAACCGACTGTGGACAGGTGTGTTTTCTGCTTCCTGTCTTTCTGCGTGTGTGTGGGGCTAGACCAACTGTGGGCAGGTGTGTTTTTGTGTTTCCCACAATACTGTGTGTGTGTGTGTGTGTGTGTGTGTAGGGGGGGGGGGGGGCAAAAATGACTGGGGACAGGTGTTTTTTCTGTTTCCTATCTCTTTTTTCTGCTTGTGTGTGGGGCCAAAATGACTGAGGACTGGTGTTTTTCTGTTTCCTCTCTCTCTCTTTCTGCTTGTGTGTGGGTCAAAAATGACTGGAGACAGGTGTTTTTCTGTTTCCTATCTCTCTCTTTCTGCTTGTGTTTGGGGCAAAAATGACTGGGGACAGGTGTAGTTTCTGTTTCCCTCCTGGCTCTGTGAGTGTGGGGGCAAGAATAAGTGGACAGGCATATTTTTTTGCTTCCCTTCTTGCTATGTGAGTGTGGGGCAAGAATAAGTAGACAGGTATATTTATTGCTTCCCTTCTCACTTTGGGAGTATGGGGCAAGATTAAGTGGACAGGCATATTTATTGCTTCCCTTCTCACTGTGTGAGTATGGGGCAAGAATAAGTGGACAGACATGTTTATTGCTTCCCTTCTCGCTTTGTGATTGTGGGTAAGAATGACAGTAAACAGGTATGTTTTTTCTGCTCACATGTGGGCAAAGAATGACTGGACAGGTATACTTTCAGTTTTCATTCACATTCTTCAGTTCTTGCTCTTAAAAAAATTGACCATCTGTTACGTCTCATGAGAGCATTCTGTGAAATACTAGTCATAACCTTAACCTTGCTTGTGGAATTTTGACTCCAAACAATGGCAACAACATTTGCCTGTGTAAATGGATTTATTTCCCAGAACATAGGATTTTACCTTTATGGTAAATTGTTAGAGTCAGAGAATTTTCTGTTCATTGTCTTTTCTGCATCTTGATTCCAGCTGTGTCCTGCAAAACTATTGCAGAAGAACCCACAAAGTCAGCACCCTCCAGTCTGGTGCTGAGAGATCTCACACTGTTTTCTGTTGTCTAAATCAATCAGAACTTGATCGGTGCTATAGTCTGGAAGCCAGTCTTAATACTGAACTTCTCCCCAAACTATAATTTACACACATGCCATTTAGAATGATCTTGTAAACAGATTTAATTCCTAGCAGAATGCTTTGACAGATTCCAGTCCAGGAAACTAGAAGGAACAGTCCACGTGGTGTCTCTGTATGTCTTTGTATCTCTGTAATGCTTAGTAACAAATGCAATGTTTTAGTAACAAATAATCAGACCCGTTTTCTTGTTAGTGTGGATTTTTTGCTTTGAGTGACTACACCACGTAAATTCAAGTCTCCTGATTGCTTGTTCCAGCTGGGACTTGTATCAACTGACTTTCCCAAGACGGGAAGTAGTGGGCACCTGCAGCGCTGGCGCCAGACCAACCTGAACACCTCGGAGGTCATCGTGCCCACAGCGCATCGGGGTCTGCCCCCAGCCAATGTCATGGGTCAAGGTCGCTGGGGGTCAGCCGCCCAACAGGCCTGTCTGCGTCTGTACAGACGCTACAGTGGGTAGGTGTTGTAGTGGGTGGATCAGGGGGTCTGCATCCCACATGGATCCCATCTGTCTCTGTGCAGTGATTGCAGCTGGTAGGTGCAATGGATAGATTTGGGATCTACATCCTAGCTGGATTCCCACTGTCCCTGTACAGATCCTACAGCAGGCAGATGTAACAGCTATCTTTTGGGATCTACATCTCGCCTGGATCCTCATTGTCTCTGTGCAGATACTACAACAGGCAGGTGTAATAGCTATCTTTGGGGATCTGCATTTCACCTGGATCCCCATTGTCTCTGTACAGATACTACAACAGACAGGTGTAATAGCTATCTTTGAGGATCTGCATCTCACCTGGATCCCTCCTTGTGCTACACACACTACACTGGGTAATTTAGGGGCAGGTATAGAGCACTGATTGTGTCTGTGCACAGGTGTGAACAGCAGGAGAATGTCTGCTTTTTCATGAATGCATTCTGGTTTGATGACATGATTTCATTTTACAGTAGCATGTCCACAAGACTTATGGGCCTTTCCATTTTGGACCTTTGTACATTTTGTTTTATACCTGAAGAAGCATTTGTGCCATCTTCCCAGATATCCTTGAAAAAAGTACCTCCTTGAAGCAAAATCGCAGCATGTTTTAATGAAGTAGACAAACTTTTGCAATATTTTTGTTTAAGGTTAGAGCACAAAAAAAAGTTTACTATTTGTATCCTCGTAAAGATATGATAGACTCAAGACTCAAGAAAAGCTTTGAAGATTTGACAGAAGCATTTTCAAGAACTTTCCTAGTTGCTTTAGTCTGACATCAGAGAAACTGAGGAGGATTGGGGAATGAAGAGAATGGAAATGATGGCAATGTTAGACTCATTTCAAGATGAACAGTGAGCTATAATGCAGTCATTTGTGCTGGGTTGAAATAACTTCATCGGATAATGATAGGGTTTGTCATTAATACATTCAGTTCTTCTTCAAAAATTGTTGTAATATTGCCTTCCAACATTCCAGTCGATACATACTGTTCAAAAGATTATGAGAATCACTCTGTTTGTCCAGCTTTTTACTTCATTTTTGAAAAAAACAAATTTCGTTAAACATGAGTAGTCATCTGACAGCTGAAACCTTGTCTAATAAAGATGATCCTGATATATATTTGTGTTTGCCCGACAGTCTGTTTTTTAAGACCTGAATAAATTGTTTTGCATCGTTTACATACAAGCATCATCCATACTCTGCAACACATTTTGATTTACTTTTGCATTCATTCCAGTCACTGAGGTGGTGCAGACATGCATGCCACTTGAAATATATTGTAGATAAGTGGTTTGAAGTGATCCTTCAAGTGAAAATGATTTCTTGACTGCCAGTCTTCTTTGTCACAAGTAATGATTTTCTTTGAGGATACCCTGAAGATTTTCTGTTGAATTAAAAGAACAATAGTTGCCAACATTTTGGTCATAGGGCAATCAAAGAACAAATATTGTCGTTGGTTAGGTTGTAGACCATGTCGTTTTGAAGGAAATGAAAATAATTGATGTTTCAGTCATAGACCGTCTTCGTCTTGAATGAAACAAAAATTGTTTGTTTCAGTTGTACACCATCTGTGTCTTAAAGATGGTCTATGACCAAAACATCAACAACATTTGTTCTTTGATTTTTATGGAAAATCTTCAGACAGAGCATCTTCAAAGAAAGTTTTTTAGTCATTTTTCATGTTTTTGAGTAGCATCTGAAGGAAAGGTGGTTTGTTGCAGGTGGAGGAGGGTGGAGGTGGAGACAGTTTCCTGTTGCCCAGTCTTCAGTCTGTCTGCCCCAGTGAGCTCCCTTACCACACCAGCGTTATCCCATTGCTAGTCAAGGTCAGATTTTGTGCACATGTATGTGTGTGGAGGGGTAGGATTGAGGAAGATGGACAAGTGATTTACAGATTACGTTTTTTCTGTATGTGGATAGACCGGTGTACACCTTTGTTGCAGTTTCATGGCAAAGTTCTAGTGGCCTTGGGGGTGGGAAGCAGGAGGTTTTCCAGGTGAATTAGACAAAAAAGGTTGTTTTTACTTCTCTGTCAAACAGCTCAGTGAGAGGGGTGGTCTTTTGGATGAGATGATAAAGGGGGAAAATAACTGAAGCACCACTGATGTAATGCATGTGAAAGGATCTACAGGTACAGTACTTTACAGTGCAGGACGGCAACTCGACATGAATTTGTGTGAACATATTAAAAAGCACGTATTCAGATACATTCATATGTGAACAAATTATTTTTATGATAGAATATTAATGGCCCAAATTCTTTGTGGAGCTTTGTAGGTAAATTTGTTTGTCTTTAAAATCATTCTGTGTGCATATGTGTGTGCATGTGTGTGTGTGTGTGTGTGTGTGTGTGTGTGTGTGTGTGTGTGTGTGTGTTTGAGAGGGCATTTGAGGGAAGGATGAAAAAGTGTCATAAAGTTTACTGTTTTTAACCTAGTACATATAAAGTGGACTCAACACATATTCTGTGTGGATCCAGTTTTTCCCACACTAGGATTGAAAAGGACCAAGCACTGGACTATGCCTAACACTGTAGGAGCTAACTGAAAAATCATTGGTCTTTCTGCTATCAGAGGCAAGCACCAGACTGTGGATTTCCTTACACTCTGAAAATGTGTAACACAGCTGCTTTTGATCTGACTGTTTCTATGTTTTTCATGTCAGAATCAAAGCTGTGGCTGCTCTCCATCCCTCTCCAAAGGATTAAATTTAAGATCAATTTATTCTACTTGACCAGTGTACAACATGTGTTGATAATTATTTTTTCACAATTATTCTTTTTTTTTGATTTAGAGAATATTTTAGGGATTTTCTTTTAAGATCAGTTTTATTCTTCTTGACCAGTCTACTAGATGTGTTGAGAATTCATTTTTGACAATTTTAGTTTTTTTATTTAGAAAATCTGTTAAATTGGGCTATGTGTAGTGAAAATCAGAAAGAATGTGCAGTGCAGAGTGAGTTAAGCCAGGATGAAAGTCTGTGTATGTTTTATGTAGATCTCTTTATGGCATACTGCTTCAGACTGACTTCATACCCATGTTCAGATTGATCATGAAGACTGATTTTCTCTGCCTTTGTTGACGTTTCTCACAAAGCACTTAACAGTCTGATTCATTTCTGATATTCTTTCCATATTCTTTGCTTTTGTCAGGTGTGCTAATGAAAAATATGGTCTGCCAACTTTTGTTTGTGATTGATGGTAAGATTGTGTTTGCGGTTGAAATCATGCGCAGCTGTACAGTAATGTAAAGTGTAAGTGTAAGAGCAGGTATTGTGTGGTGGTGTTGCAGCACCTGGGCGACTGGATGGACAACACGGTGGTTCTTTCAGCACTGTGTGGACCTGCAGGATTACCTGACTGCTGCCCACCTCTGCGCACTGGACGACAGGCATGTCCAGGTGGGTGTGCTGCCTTCTTCCTTTCTTTTTTTTTTTTTTTCTGTTTGTCATCCTTAGTGCCACCTTTGTGGAACTGCTCTCACTTTGCTCAGTCTGCCTCCTACCCCCCACCCCCCACCTCTTGCCATCTCCCACCCCCTCTACACCACCATGCTTTTTTTGGGGTCATAGCATCTACATTAGTAATCCACAGTGATCAGTCAGGGTCAGGCTGTCATGAGACAACCCAGCAGAGGAGATACTGCACTGCTGCTGAGTTATTTACATTGTGTTAAGTGAGGGTGTTTTTCTGTGAAAAAAATTACACAGGAGTTTTCATCAGATGTTTGCAGAAAGATGGAGAGAAAATTAGGACACAAATAAAAGACTTCCTTAGATCTACAGGAATTTGGTTGTTGTTTGAGTGGATATCAAAAAATTGGGTGATTATTCAGTCTTCTGGAATATCTGCAGATGATCCTGTGTTGTGTACACTGACTCTCCGTCATGTATGAACAGTGAAATTATGAAACGAAATAAAATGGATTAGATTTTAATTGCATGTGCTGTTACATTCCCAGACAAGGACAGATAAATTGGTGGAGGTGTCTCTTAGCTGAAAGGGAAAGAAATAAACTGAAAATAGAAATGAATTGATTTATTAAAAACACACACACAGAACCTCAGTTCATTGTTTCATCTGGGAGAGTATCACTCCAGCCTCTGCTGAAGATTAAGCGGAAAGGGGAACCAAAAAAAAAAAAAAAACTCAAACAAGAAATTTTGTCCTATATGAGATTCAGACCACGGACTTCAGGTTCATTTACGTCAAAGATTATGATGTTGTCTGCCAAACCCTCTTTTGACATGGACACCATCAGACAAGCAGAATGTCTTGAAAGCAATTTGACTCAGAATCTGAAAGTAACTGATGTTCATTTTTCTGCACGGGCTGCTGTAGGAAATACATGAGGTCTGCTGACTGCTGATCTGCTGTGTGTCTGTGATGCAGACTGATCTGCTGTGTGTCTGTGATGCAGCGTTGTGTGCTACGGGCTGATCTGCTGTGTGTCTGTGATACAGGGGTTGTGCTACAGACTGATCTGCTATGTGTCTGTGATACAGGCATTGTGCTGCAGACTGATCTGCTGTGTGTCTGTGATGCAGGCGTTGTGCTATAGACTGATCTGCTGTGTGTTTGTGATACAGGCATTGTGCTACAGACTGATCTGCTGTGTGTCTGTGATGCAGGCGTTGTGCTACAGACTGATATGCTGTGTGTCTTTGATGCAGGCGTTGTGCTACGGACTGATCTGCTATATGTCTGTGATACAGCCGTTGTGCTACAGACTGATCTGTGTGTTTGTGATGCAGGCATTGTGCTACAGACTGCTGGCACTGACAGATGCACGGCATGACCTTTCTGCCGCTTCCATGGCAGACCTCAGCAAACAAGTCATTTCTTTCCATCTCAAGTAAGTAAATGAATGAGTTAGGTGTGGTCTGAAGGGCTATATCAAAAAGAAGAGACTTACGATTAGACACAATAAATTGAGTGTGGATTTAATCTGTGCCTTAAGTTATGGGGGCGTAATCAACTTTACATTTTTTTCTGTCACATAACTTACAGAATCCCCCCCCCTCCCCCCCTCCCCACCCAGCCACCTTCCCTCGAAACAAGGTAAATATACAGACTGTTAAACATACATGAGTCAAATGTTAACAGAGATAAATAAATATATACGGAAGTTGTAAATAATTGAGAATTTTTAAGTGTATAAATGATGAGGATGGTCTCATAGAGTTTGATTCCAAACTCACACATCCCACACACCCCACTGTCATCACCATGTTTCCTGTAAACTAATCATCATTATCATTTTATTCCAGACTGGCAGTGTCAGGAGAGAAGGGAGCCCCACAGGAGGAACAGAAACTGTGTACCCCTGTGTCTGGAGGTCAGTGTGTATTGTTTACTGTTCTGTAAAGTGGACAGCATTTCAAACTGACAAGATTGTATAACATACAGTATTTCCATGGCACAAGAAATGTGTATTTCCATCCAGGTTTATGTAGATCCAAGTGAGGGCTTGTATTCTCACAGTCGTTAGATCCCGTGCCCTACTTAAGCTGAAGACCTTGGAATTTTCTCTTTACTCTTCAGCTAAAGCAGAATGCAAGACGCTTGACCCTCAGCCAAAGCAGGGTGTAAGGTATTCACTTTAAAACCGATACAGGTTGCAACAGGGGACGAGAGGCTAGGCAGCACCTTTCAGCAGGGTGCCATGCACAGATTCCTCAACTGAAGTAAGATGCAAGATCTTAGGTTCTCAGTTAAAAGTGGGGCACAAAACTGGTTCATCAGCTGGAATTGTGTGCAGCTTATTTGGCCCTCCACTACTGTAGGATGCAAAGCAGTGCTTCCTCTACAACAGTAGAACATAAGAAGAAAAGGGCTCAGTTGAAACAGGGTACAAGATGTTAGGTCCTCAACTAAGTTGTAGTGTAGGACACTAGGTCCTCATCTAGGTAGCGTACAAGTTAGTATGTCTCATGTGAAGTAGGGTGCAAGTTAGTATGTCCTCATGTGAAAAAGGGTGCAAGTTAGTATGTCCTCATGTGAAGTAGGGTGCAAGTTAGTATGACCTCATGTGAGGTCGGGTGTGCAAGTTAGTATGTCCTCATCTGAGGTAGGGTGCAAGTTAGTATGTCCTCATCTCTAGAGTAGGGTGCAAATTAGTATGTCCTCATCTGAGGTTGGGTGCAAGTCAGTATGTTCTCATGTGAAGTAGGGTGCAAGTTAGTATGTCCTCATCTGAGGTTGGGTGCAAGTTAGTATGTCCTCATCTGAGGTAGGGTGCAAGTTAGTATGTCCTCATGTGAGTAGGGTGCAAGTCAGTATATCCTCATCTGGAGTAGGGTGCAGGTTAGTATGTCCTCATCTGGAGTAGGGTGCAAGTTAGCATGTTCTCATCTGGAGTAGGGTGCAAGTTAGTATGTTCTCATCTGGAGTAGGGTGCAAGTTCATTTGTCTTCAACTCAAG
Organism: Conus betulinus; assembly: GCA_016801955.1. Classification (NCBI taxonomy): domain Eukaryota; kingdom Metazoa; phylum Mollusca; class Gastropoda; order Neogastropoda; family Conidae; genus Conus; species Conus betulinus. Next base: position 69,793 of record JADBJO010004215.1, on the reverse strand, counting down.
TAGGGTGCAAGTTACAATGTCTGAGATCTAGTTTCAAGTTATCTTCCATCAAATTCAAGCAAGTAGTATCTTGTACCCTGCCTTTGTCCAAGAGCAGTGTGATCTTGAAATCAGCTTCAGTATATGAATGAGCATCTTGCTTTGCTCACTTTGTAGGGTGGCGGTGTCTTTCGCCGTACTTTCATTCATGAGCTGTGTTCCTACTTAAATAGTGAATTTTCTACCCTGCACTCTATTTCAGCTGAGATTGCAGTGTCTGGGTGCAAGTTACAGTGTCTGAAGATCACCCTGCATCAAATGAGGAACTAGTATCCTGCACTCTACTTTGGCTGAGATTGCAGTGTCCTGTACCCTGTATCAGTTGAGGACTTAGGTGTCCTGCAGTCTACTTCAGCTGAGAACAGGTGTCCTTCACCCTGCATCAGTTGAGGACTTGGTGTCCTGCAGTCTACTTCAGCTGAGAATTGCAGTGTCCTGCACCCTGCATCAGTTGAGGACTTGGTGTCCTGCACTCTACTTCAGCTGAGATTGCAGTGTCCTGTACCCTGTATCAGCTGAGGACTTAAGTGTCCTGTACTCTATTTCAGTTGAAATTGCAGTGTCCTGCACCCTGTATCAGCTGAGGACTTAAGTGTCCTGTGGTCTATTTCAGTTGAAATGTTAGTGCCCTGCACTGAGGTCTTCTTGTCCTGCACCCTATTGAAGTTAAAATCTTAGTATGGTGCACTCTGTTTCAGTTGAAAAGTTTCTGTCCTGTACTCTACTTCACTGAGATTGTAATATCCTGCGTCCTATTTCAGTTGAGATCTAGAGTCCTGTAATGTACTTTAGTTGAAGACTTTGTGTCCTGCACCCTTCTGCAGCTTATACTATGTTCACTCCTACTTTGGGGCACTCTGGAGGTATCTGGTTTGGATTAACGACATTGTCAATTAGATAACCTGAGGCAGTGTCCCAGATGACAAGCAGATCATTAAAACTCACGATGAAAAAAAAAAAGAGAGTGAGTGAGAAGGTGAAGCTGACATGTATGATGACACCCTAAACACCCCAGAATAAATGACTGTGAACACTGTTGTAAGGGTTGAAGTATTGGTACCAGGACTGCATGTCTGTACTCAGTTTATTTTTCATGCAGACTACCACTGAAATCAGCCATCCACTCCACATGGATCTTTAAGCAAAGATATTTGGAAGAGATGCTTGAAGAGCTTACAAACATGTGTGTGGGAGCCGTGGGTTAAAATATAAGTCTGATTACATTGTCAGTGCAGTGTTATTTCCAGATTACAAAGTGATATTTTTCCCCCCCAAATATTGAATAGGAAGCATTATATCCCTAAGCACATTATGTGTGGGCTACATACATTTTGGCAACCAAATTTTGCATAGACCACCTCATACACATGGCTTCCAATCAGTTTCATTGTCTTGAACTCCCTAATTCAAAGTTTTGGTCTTCCTGTGGGCACAACAACCTAGCACTAACAGTATTTTTCATACCTGTGTGCTGAAATACAGCCTATTTGATATGACTGCATACTGCAGTTTTGTAAACAGCAAAACTGATGTGACATATTCCAAAGCACCTTTTCTACTCATGAAGTTGATCTTTTTTGAAGAAAAAAATACACCTTCTATTCCAAATTGCCATACAATGCAAAACATATGGCAAATGTATATACATGCTTGCAGGTGTATACCTATCGTTGGTTTGTGTGTGCCACAGATCATTAACCACTGGCTGGACCATGAGCTGCCTGTGTCAGAGCTACAGCAGCTGCTGGAGCCTCATCTGTCTCACCTGGCCCCTCACCTGGCCACCTTACTGTTCAGGTACATGATCAAAGGACTCTGCAGGTGGCTAAAGACAACCTATAATGTTGTACTGTGCTTCATCGCCTGTGGGGAAAAAATTACATATATAGAACATCTTATTGTGCTTCATTTTGCTAATGGAGAAAAAAGTACGTGTTTAATACTACATTAAGCTTCAGTTTGCCTGTGGGGAAAAATCTGATGCATAAGAATTCCATTGAGCTTCTTTAACTGCTTAGGAAATGCCTTAAGTAACCTTATACCATGTATAATTTTGCTATTGTGGACAAATTCTACGCATACAATTGCACTTTGCTTAAATTTGCCCAGGAAAATAGTTTGCATTGCCCTTAATTGAAGTTTCTTCAGCAGGAAGAATTCTACATACAACATTACTGTGTGTTTTGTATTGAAAAATTGTGTGCATTACATCATTTCATGCTTCTATTGCCTTTGGGAAAATCTGATAAGTAAATTAACATTGAGCTTCATTTGCCAGATGCCAGGTGCCAGCCCAACAGCGAGGTCAGGAAGGAGAATTCTACTGCCAGCGCTTTACGTCACTTTTCTGTCTGCGAGTGTTGAATGCTGTGCTGACGGCCCGAATCGTCCACGCCTGTACAGTTGCTGTCTACCTGGCTCCCTGACCAGAATCCTGGCCAACCAGGTGGGGCGAGTTTTTGTTTGTTTTTTCTGGTTGTCAGGCTTTTGTTTATTAATAATGATAATAATAATGAGGACTCTTTCTATAGTGCCCATCCTAACAATGTAGGCTACAGAGCGCTTTACAAATTTTAACAATTCAATATCTAAAATATGTGCTGGACACACACATGCATGCATGTCCAGATGCATGCACGCATGCACGTACGCACACACGCATGCACGCACGCACAGACACACACACACACACACACACACACACACACACACACACACACACACACACACACACACACACTGGGCACACTGTGTCACATACACATACACTGTATAACATGGTGAACAGGTTGTTGGTACACGAGCAAGTGTGCAAGTGACGTATTGCAATTCAGTAATATTTCAGGTGGTATTTTGTAACTGGTGTTTAAACAGATAAGTTTTAAGTGCAGACATGACAGTCAGGAAGGAAGGGTCACAGATTGTTGAGGTGTTGCTTGACAAGATTCACCTTTCATTCATTGATAGGTTGCTGGATTTTTGTTGTTGTTCATTTGAAGAGGGTTGATCATTTTTGGCCCTACTTTCACAAGTTATGTTTTCACCCATGTTGGTTGGTTGTTGGTTTGGTTGGTTGGTTGGTTGGTTTGCCTGCCTGTCCCCCTTGACAGGATGAAACAAAAATGATTGTTCCTCCAGACACAGACAACAAGGTTCATGGAAAAACAAGTCTTTCATTGGATGTCCAGCGTAGTCAAAGACAAAAATGTTCCATAAAAGTCAAATCTTTAACAGAAGAGTTTCAGTTTCAGTTGCATCAAGGAGGTGTCATTCTATGTGGACTAGTTCATATACGCTACACCACATCTGCTAAGTTTCAAGGCGACACTGTACAGAATTCATAGATGATGGATAAATGAGTTAATGACTTAGATGAGAGAATCATCTACGCACACTTGAAATTCTCCAAACCTACCTCTGTAAATTCTTTTTTTTAAATAAGGTCTTTTGTTATTAAATCTTATCAGGAGATGAATTTGCCATGAAGAAAAAAAAATTGTCCAGGAAAACAAGATTTATTGTTGGGGAGTCTTATGGGGTCAGTCCAGTCTAAGCGGAGGCATCGAAGTTCCAGAAAAGAGAAATCTTCATTGGGAGGTAAATTTAGTTCTAACAAAGACAGAAATGTTCCAAAGAAATTTTTTTTTGTGGGAGGTAAATGTGATTTAGACAAAGACAGAAATGATACAGAAAAAAGCAAGTCTTTATCAGGAGGGGGTCATGGAGAGGTAAACGTAGACACAAAGAGAAAAGTAGTTTTAAAATGAGTCTCTAAGGGAGAGAACCTGTATGAGGAGGTAAATCTATGATAGTCAAAAACTGTTTTGGTGTTGAAAGGCAGGGAGTCAGCTGGGGAAGTGATTTTAGTGCAGAGGGCACAAAACTTCGTGAGAGAAGTCACGAAGAGAAGCAAGTCACATAAAGGGGAGGAGTTGTCTACCTGTGTGGGTGTGTCACATGGGGATGTCACAGTACCAGTGCAGTGCCTTTGTTTTCATGGCACAGGTGAGCCGCCCCAGAGCAGCAGTGACATTGCAGCCCCAGTCCCACCTCATCCCCTACCAGCGTGTGTGGCAGGACATTGTGCGCAGTGTGTCCAAGATCTCCCCCTCCACCATCCACCTCACCCGCAGCCAGCTGGACCACCTGTATGCCCAGACTACAGGTGAGATAAGTCGTCATCGTCATCAGGTCATACTGTTATCAGGTCATACTTGGTCATCAGGTCATACTTGGCCATCAGGTCATACTTGGTCATTAGGTCATACGTGGTCATCAGGTCATACTTGGTCACCAGGTCTTACTTTGTCAGGTCACAACAAAGAGATCGGGGGGGGGGGGGGGGGGGGGTTTTGGTTAGCCATTGTTTTTGTTTATAGATGTACTCATCAAAAAAACAAACAACAACGTACTAACAAAAAAAAAAAAAAAATTTTGCTTTTGCAATCGGAGTTCACATTATAACTGAAAATTCTGCAAAAATCAGGTTTCATGAATATCTGTGTATATTGATGATCAGATTTTCAACATCATCCTGTTCCCACACTCTCCACTGTTCCATTTACCTGAAATTGATTCCTGTGTCTTTAATCACTCATGCTTTGAATATGTGTGTCTTTCCCACTACGAGTAATTCAGTCATCTACATAGCTCAGTCACCTCTTTCGCAGCTTTGAACCATTTCAGTTACCTATTCTTAGGTTAACGCCTTTCGTTTTTGCAATGATGATGGTGTCATTTTGTACAAAAATCTTCTTGATGGAAAGCATGAAAATGCTGCAAATGAGATAAATTCTGAGCAGTATTAACTTTGGCATTAGATCTCCAGCGATTTGACTGATCATCACTTTGCTGTTTTTGCTCTACTTTCAGTCAGTCATTGACTTCAGTGTTCAGTAGAAAAGTTGTAGTAGACCAAGACTGGCCCGACGTAAGTTTGGGTTAAAGGATAGTTGTAATAGCAGACTAGATTTATATATTGTGATGTAGGTTGGTAATTTTCATTCATATTGCATTAGGAAGGGCGTCTTTATGTGGAATGTCAGAATAGAGTGTTTCCGCTATGTGTTCTCAAGTGGTTGCTTGCTTCCATGGCTCCCATGACCAGAAAACAAAGTGAATCCCAAAACAGACAAATTGTGAAACCTGGCTGGGTAAGGATGACACTGGTATGCACAGATCATGATTGCCATGAAAAAAAAAATGTCTAAAGTATAATCACTCACAAAATGAATATTTCTCTTTTTTCTTTGTTTGTGAAACTGAATGAATCACCAGACATCCACATTTAATAACCACAAATGGGGCAGTTACTGGACAAATGCATGTTTACTGTGCCAGTTTTTTTTTTGTTTTTGTTTTTGAAGGGTTAGATGTTGAACATTTGTTATTTTTTAGTTGTTATTGGTTGCTTTCTTTTTTTTTTTTTTTTTTTTTGGTTTAATAGATAGTGGTCTGTTGAAGGAATGCATGTGGACCTGACATGGCTATTTGAGGGATTTGAACCTGCAGTCTTCAGATTGAATATTCATGAATCTAACCACAGGACTTTCATACCAGTGAGGCACACAGCTTCTAACAACACGCTCAGCCATAGGGCACTGAAGTCCAAGTGGACATTGTGTAAGCCAGCGCCGTGTGAAGACACACTGTGGTTTTGAAAAGTGAAACATAAGATGAACAACTACAAAATTTGGCACAAACTTTTTCAAGTTGTAGTTCTAGTTCCATGATGATAACAACCCAGCCAGCCAACCAAACCTTTTCAGTGCTGTCTGCAGGTTCAACATTTGAAGATCATGAGCTGCAGAATATGCTAGTTGGTTAGTTTTATTTTCTTGGAGCACAAATTAATGCTGTAGACATGTGGCCAAATAAATGAATAATTTGGAAAGCTTGTCACCGTCAGTAGATATCTTCTCTTACGAGGCTTAATATAGTCACATGTTTTATGACACTGTCACAGGTCAAACAAAACAATCTAATGCCTTGCTCTTGATGCGCAGACACACACAGCCAGGTGGGTGACGCTGACCCGCAGCCTGGTGCTGTGGTTCTGTTCACCTGCGGTCATCACTTCACCCAGTCGGCGTTCACCGAGGTTGTCATGACAACGTCCTTGCAGGAGCTGGGGGGCAAGTCGTCGTCAGGGGCAACCAGCTGTAAACTGCCGGCCACAGCCTCTCTGCTGCAGCAGTATTACCAGCGGCAGGGACTAATGCCATTAGCCTGCCCCAAGTGTGTGCTGAACGTGCTCAGAACGTGACCCCAAGGGCTCTTGCCTCTACCCTGCCCCAAGTGTGTGCTGAACGTGCTCAGAACGTGACCCCAAGGGCTCTTGCCTCTACCCTGCCCCAAGTGTGTGCTGAACGTGCTCAGAACGTGACCCCAAGGGCTCTTGCCTCTAGTGTGCCCCAAGTGTGTGCTGAACGTGCTCAGAACGTGACCCCAAGGGCTCTTGCCTCTAGTGTGCCCCAAGTGTGTGCTGAACGTGCCCAGAACGTGACCCCAAGGGCTCTTGCCTCTAGTGTGCCCCAAGTGTGTGCTGAACGTGCCCAGAACGTGACCCCAAGGGCTCTTGCCTCTAGTGTGCCCCAAGTGTGTGCTGAACGTGCCCAGAACGTGACCCCAAGGGCTCTTGCCTTTAGCCTGCCCCAAGTGTGTGCTGAACGTGCTCAGAGCATAATGCCTGCACTGGCTTGGTCCCAGTTCAGCCCAGAGAAGTGGGAAGGTTGCATGATGAAATAGTCTGGATGTAAGTCTGTGTTCGGAGTTGCAGGTTTGCATTGAACAATGCTGTGTGTGTTGCACAGTTTGTGTTAAATGTGACCAGCTGTGATGGAATCATTCAAAAGTCATGTTTGCTCTTGATTATCAGTCGCCCACTTTGATAACTGATCAGGTTGTGATCACAAAGTCACTTGTCTTTTTGAGCGTGCTGTAGAAACACACCAGTGTTTTAACCTTGGAAAATGTATTCAACACATTCTCCCAGGACACTCTAGTTGCTGACCTGTGAAAACGTAACACACCATTTTCACAAACTTGTTTGGAGAGAGGGCATCTTTTTTGACAGACTGTTAGTTCTTTCCATGTGTGCCCTGATCTAGAAGCAGATTTTACAGTGTTGTAGAAGAGTAAAAGAAAAAAGAGACTTGTGGAAGTATGAAAATGTAAAAATGGCAAAAAAAGGGATCTAAAATACAGTTTGTGTAAGTGGGTCCAAGATGTGAAGAGTGTGATGTAGGTCTGGACCAGTGCAGTGCACTGAGGTATGCAAGGTTCACTTCAAGTTGTCACAGCCCAGACTGCCACAAGGGACCATGTCACAGGTGTAATTATGCCAGATGGGTTTTGACAGGAACAATATGTACCAAACGTGGTTTATGTATTAACGAAAACATTGCCTACTGAAATGTGTGGTGTGTGTCTTGACATGCACATCATCAGTTTTGTAATCTGCGGTTATGCAGAACTTCTCACCGTTGGTCATGTTAAGTCATGTTTACCGATGGTTTTAGATCTCGATATGAAATTATTTTCTTCAGTATTTTACAAATTCTAGAAAAAAAAGTGTGATATGGAGTAAAAGAAACTAATAATACAAAGGGGGAGGGAAAAAGAGCACTGGTACTGGTCCACATGTTCAACAGTTAGCACAGTATTCTTTTGGGTCAGGTGTACAGGATTGTTACTCTTTATTGAAATGTTGTGATGTCTGTTGATAGTTTTTCAGTGATCGTGATCACAGAAGGAAGGCGTTATTCCCCCACCCCAGTCTGTACATTGAAATGTGTACTGTGTACGGTAAATGTCTTGAAATATGCGGTGTGGGTGTTAAAATAAGCAGAATATGTTTCAAAATGTGTTCAGTGTGAACTGAAAAGTGTGAAAATATGCACTGAAATGTTTGAATTGATAAATGTAATTTATTCAATTTTTAGTACTGAATTAAGTGTTGTTATGAAAAGCACCGTTATGTGCGTGTGCTGATATTTGTAAGCTATATGCTGAAATGTTCAGAATGTATGATGATATGTGCAGAACATGTGCTGAATTTTGCAGAGTATGTGTGACGTTTGTATGGACATGCAAATAACATGCTGAAATGTGCTCAGAAAGTTACAGTATATGTATCAAACTGTGAAGAGCATGTGCCAAAATACATCCAGTGACTGAAATGTGCAGAGCACACAAGATATAAAAAAAAAAGAAGAAAAACTGTATTAAAAGAAACAAAATGTGTTTTTATGATTGATGTGATTATCGTTTGTCTTCACAAGGTTATGTACCGTTGATGCAATTTTTGATCAGTTTGTTATTCTGTGTGTGATATTTTTCATCAACCCATGGACCTTTCATTGATTTAAACCACAGGAAGAATGTTTGTCCTAATTGAATCTAAAGTTGATTTTGGTTCTGCAGGAAACAGAAACACCTTTTCTTTTTTTTTTTTTTTTCAAATTTGATTCAGGTTTAAGTATCTACGCTGTATACTAATGTGAAGTGAACAGTGGCAAATCCAGACTAATCGTTTTGTTATCAGATCTTTTTTTTTAATATTCCACTTTTTATTTTTACAGTGAGAAATGATGAAGTATTTCATCACTTTTTGTTGCTGTTGTTGTTGTTATGATTAGCCTTCAGGTGTATTAGATGAAATCCTGAAGTGATTTGTCTCAGATGTAAACTAAGAAGAATGCTTTTGTTGCAGTTGATGATGGGTTGCGCAGTTTTTTTTTCACCATTATTTATTGAATTTCATGAAAGCTTAGCATCCCCCCCCCCCCCCCCCCCCCCGCAGTCTCCTGCAATGCAGGAAAAACAGAAGCACCTTGGAAAGTTGTGGACAGATTGTTTTTCATTCCTTTTGAATTTCCATGGAGGACAGACAGGTTTATACTCTGCAGTTGTGAAGAGGTCAAAGTCTAATAACAGTGACCTTGGCGATCTTTCAGTTGATGCAAAAGTGACAACTCTACAAACAATTTAGACCAATTATAGAACATTTCTTTCCAAGGTGTACAAAAAAAAAAGAAACGAGGAGATAAGTGGATAATGGAAAAAAATGTTCTTCCTGTCCAATACACAACTTCTGTCCTGTTTTAACTGAAGATGAAATGGGTTACAAACCCTTCGAACAGGAATCAGAAATTGGGTTTCTACTTTTTCTTTTGCAATCTTTTTTTTATGTACATTGATGTGTGTTGGGCTGTTTGATTCGCTACATACTCCAAACTCTCATGCCTGGTGCGAGCTGGCCCAGCAATTTACCTGCTGCATATGTAGGAGTAGAGTTTGACACTTTGCTTTGGCAAGGGAATGAGCTACGTTTCTTTCCTTGTATACAGGATGGGACAGTTTTCAGGAGGGGGTCGGGGGTGGGGTAGGGTTGTCACTGGAAAAAAAAAGCCTTTGGGACAACAGAGAGCTATGATGTTTTCTTTTAAATTACTGCTTTGCCAAGTTTGACAACCCAGTGCTAATTGTCTGTATTGATGGTCTTTGTGAAGAGGATTCCTGTGGAATGTTTTGGCCTGTTTGGTTTTCCATGGATATAACCTGACATGTTGATTGGTAAGCAGGGAAAACAGCAGTGTGCTGCACAATGGCTGACAAACAAGGAGGGAGTGGGAGATATTAGGGGCAGGAACTGGGAGGACAGGTTTGTTCATTGTGAGGATTTCTGTGTGTGTGTGTGTCTGTGTCTGTGTGTGTGTGTGTCGCTGTTGTTTTCTTTTTATTTCTTATTCTCTTTTTTTATGCTTTGTTATCTTTCATGCCCTGTGTGGCATTGCTCGCACACTGCTCATTCTGTGCACCCATACATGACTGCCCCCTGGCTCACCCAGCCACCACCTCAGCTGTGTCAGTCCACAGGGAACAGCTGTATGTGGTCCTCGTGAGGCACCAGGTCAGAGCAGACCCTGCCCTGCTGTCCCGCCCTTTCAGTGGTATTCAGTGATGCCTGTCATGATTCAACATGTGTAGATCATCATCTAAGCTTCCAACAGAAGACAGTGATTTCTGATGAAGGGAAATCTTCAGTGAGGTGCACAGACGTAAACAGGCGTTGGAAATCTCTCCCTTTTATTTGTAACTGCTGAAGTTGTTTTCCTTGTTTATCATTCATGTGCTGGGTGTTACCCTGTGAATTGCTTAGCTTTGAACCCATCGTGAGTAGTGTTTCTCCCTAGAGAGGATCACCTTGTTGATCTAACAGAATACAACAGTCCCCTTCAACTTGTTGACGCTGAAGACAGGTATAAACGTAGAGAGGAAATCAAACCTGAGATCGCCATCACAGCAGACATGTAGGGACATAGAATCTGACATTGTTGTCATCATCATCTTCTTTTAAATGAGGTCAACAACGATGATAAAAAAGATTCTAGGAGTTCCATTTTTGATCCAAGACTACACGACAAGTGTGATGCTTCTTCTCATAAGATTACCTAGCATCAGCCTGCCTAGGAGAGACATACACCTGCGGTATTGGTCAGAAACTGTGAGCAGCTCTGGTGTCGCTCACATCCATTCAGTGGATGAAATCTCACAGGGTGATGTCAGTTTTCCTGTGTAGCCCACACCACACGCTGGTTGGAGCTTGCTGGGACCAAAAAGTCACATCGATTCAGATGGCACCCAAATGCAAAACCACAATCAAAATAGTCTAATGAGTTTGGATTTGTATTTATTTCCTTCAGTGTGATCTTTAAGTTTAGTTCATTATTCAAAACAGTTCTTTTGCACACATCCTTACGCATGTATGAGTCCTTGCTTGCTTATCAAGGCACCTGCTTCTGTGAGTGAGAAAGAATACTTAGAAATGCATATGCAAGTAAATATGGGAAGGTGTTCACAAATGTAGCACTAGAGAATACCAAAAGACAATAATGTAGATTTGCATTCGATATACTTGTTATATATATGCGAAAACATACATATTCTGGCACATTTACACATGTTTGTGATGACTCTATGCATATTTGTACATGCACTTACAGTCATGCTCAGATGTACATGTTAGGGGGCCGTGTCATCGTTGTATCCAGGGAACTTTGTGTTAGTTATTTCCTCTTTTTTTTTATTATCCCCTGTCTGAATAAGTATTTCTTGTCAACTCCTTTTTGGTCACTGTTTTTTTCTCCTTTGTGTGTGTTCCCATGCCTATGTTTGACAAAGTCATGTCATTTTTTTTTTTCTCTTGTTACTGTTGGTAACTTTTTATGGTTTTAAACTGGCTGAAACTGCCAATACTGTTTAGAGTGGACACTAGCTGTCAATTCCGCAGCATTTGCCCTTATGGCCTTTGTGTGTGTGTGTGTGTGTGTGTGTGTTGGTGTGTGTGTATGTGTGTGTGTGTGTGTGTGTGTGTGTGTGTGGGGGAGGGGATGTGATTGGTGTGGGTGTGTGTGTGTGTGTGTGTGTGTGTGTGTGTGTGTGTGTGAGATTTTGATGTGTAACCCATTTTCTTCATCATTTATCTGGGGGCATTGAATTAAGCAGAATGCAAGACACCCTCAGTGCAGGCTAGTCATATCTACTACAGGATGTCGGTGGATTAGTACTTATTAAGTCATGTACGTTACTTTCTTATATTATGTTCATTGTTTGCTTTCTGTTAGAGAAAGACTCTTTCCAGATGGTGATTGATTAGTAATTATTACTTCAGTATGTTGCTTTTTTTTTACATATTATGTTGTATGCTTTCTGTTAGACAAAGACTTCTTTCCAATTTTGATGGATTAGTAATTATTACTTATATATGTCATTTTTTTTTTTACATATTATGTCGTTTGCTTTCTGTTAGACATGATTTTTTTTTTTCCCCCATAGCCAGTGGAAACCCTGAAAAGGCCCTCTGTGACTGACAATGCAATAGTAATGAAACGTAGCTCCTCTCTCTCTCTCTCTGTCTCTGCCTCTCTCTCTCTCTCTCTCTCTCTGTCTGTCTCTCTCTCTCTCTCTCTCTCTCTTTCTCTCTCTCTCTCGTTTTTATGGTGCCAAGAAGATGAAGATTGTTTTGTCAGCAGTACCATCCTACCACTTTGTTTGTGAACACCTGTTTATCAAGACCTCTGGGTTCGACTGGCGCCAAACTCTGACTTGATATTGCTAGGGCCATCGTGCAGGATATGCAGGCAGATGTGCATCCATCCTGTACAGAATAGTCGGAAATCACCTTGGATCATTTTAGACTAGATACAAAAAAAAATTAGAGCAAGATGGAGAGAAATGTGAAATTTGAGCTCCTTCTTTTTGATCTTCATTTTGATTTCCTCTCCAAGCATGCTGAATTTGTGTCAAAGTGTGTGGTATTGTGAATGGGTGTGGTTTGGGATGGACGTGATGTTTGTGTCAAAGTGTGTGGTATTGTGAATGGGTGTGTGTTTGGGATGGACGTGATGTTTGTGTCAAAGTGTATGGTATTGTGAATGGACGTGGTTTGGGATGGACGTGATGTTTGTGTCAAAGTGTGTGGTATTGTGAATGGACGTGGTTTGGGATGGACATGATGTTTGTGTCAAAGTGTGTGGCATTGTGAATGGACGTGGTTTGGGATGGACATGATGACATCCTGCAGCAGGGGATGCTGTCTTACATAAGCCTTGTAACTAAGCAGTCATTGTTTCTAGTAGGCATTATAACAAAAGAACGAGGAATGGTGTGCTGTTTGTCTGGTCTGAAAGTGGATTGCGGCACTGGAAAAGCGATTAAAGCTCTCTCTTTGTGGTAGATGGTCACAAATGAGCATTTTGTAAGTGCAGATTAACCCTTTTAACTCTTCCAAGTTCACAGCTTGGACAGCAGCCCCTGTTGACGAGTGAGGATTGATCTGCATGAACTGAAGGGCTACATCACTCACACTTCAATATTTCCAGCAAAATTTCATCGCAAGACAAATTCATGTTATTACCAAATGATTGTGTTGAAATATTATTTCATAAAGTATGATATACTTTCAGACCTTTTATACCTTGATAATTTTTTTTTTTTTTTCTTTTAACATGAACAAGCAGGATACATCACTTCAACTCTAACACCACAGAAAAACTATTTTACCCATGATGCTGAAAACTTTACACGTACAACAGTTTTGCAGCATGTTGAAATTCCATAAAATTTGCACATTGGACTTTTGCTGCTTTGACAACCTCAAACATTAGATTGCTTTTTTTTTGTTACATCACGTTTGAATGTAAGTGGCAGACAGTTCAGGCCCAAAGAGTTCAGTACCAATCCTGAGCATTCCCTGAGCATTGCTCTGGTGCAGGGTGGCTTGAGTTAAGGGCTCAAAAACTGGAAACATTGGTTTATGTCTGGGTGACAAAGGTGTGTCTGCTTTCAGTGTAATATATCCAATGTTCTGTTCTGCATTTCCATTTTCTCAGAACATGCCAATCACGATGAAGCACCATAGTTACTAAAGGCGAGACATTGCAAACAAAACTCAATGTCTGTTTAATTCATTACGCATGGCATAATTTCAGATCTGCTGTCAGAGTGCTCTATCACAAAAGACATTGGAAACAATGGGACAGTTCTTGTGAACACAGGTTTACCATCTCAAATGCCAACGCTTGTCACACGCTTAGGAAAGAGTCACAATACTGATACTCTCACATTTTCAGCTCTTAGATACTGAGCCATGTTAGACCTCATTTTTATATCGTGATCACAGGACTGCTACAACAGACATCATGTTCAGCCTTCACAACAGGACTGTTGTCCAGCATTCAGCAGGGCACTGCAGTTGTCCAACGTTCAGCAGGGCACTGCAGTTGTCCAACGTTCAGCAGGGCACTGCAGTTGTCCAACATTCAGCAGGGCACTACAGTTGTCCACATTCAGCAGGGCACTGCAGTTGGGGAATGCTTGATGCTGGCCTTGTCCCCTCCTAATGTCCCCACTGCATGTGGGACCTTTTCACCTGTCTGTAACCCACTGAACGCTGGCAAAGAATAACAGGATCATCAACAGGTGCACTGTGTACTTATAGACCAGAAGGCTTGTCAGATATAATGTGGCGACTTTGGAGTACTGGACAAATCATGTTATCTTTTGTCAACCATTCAGAGTAATGACGTTGTCTTTTTCAGCCATTCAGAACGGTATCTAAATACCAGTGATCATATTATCTATTATCAGCTGTTCTGAGTAGTATTTTAATTCCTGTAATTATGATTTTGTTTGTCAACCAGTAATGACATCATTTGTCAGCCATTCAGGGTAGTAATTCACCACCAGTGATTATGTTATCACTTGTTAAGCATTCAGAGTAGTATCCTAATACCAGCTATTGTTATCTTTTGTCAGCCTAAATAATATCTAAACACCAATGAGTATGTTATCATTTGTTAACCAGAGTATCAACATGACATCAGTTACTGTATCACCTTTCAGCATCCATTCAGAATAGTATCTTTATACAGGTAATTGTGTCATCATTTGACAGCCATAGGGAATACTGTTTTAATACCAGCAATTATGTCCATTCGTTTCAACCTTTCGGAATGGTAACTTAATGCTAGTGATTATCATCAGTCAACTATGCAGAGTAGGGTCTTACTACCAGTATTTGTGCTATACTTTGTCAATAGCAGGAATTATGCGTTTCACTTACCAACAATTCAGATTATCATCTTCATACCATCACCCATTCAGACGGGTATCTTCATACCAGTAGTTATGTTTTTATTTATCAGCCGTTCAGATCAGCATTTCAGTACCAGTAGTTATCAGTTTTCAACCATCGACAGTAGTATCAATACCTGTGATTATAGATTATATTGTCCAGCTATTTAGAGTAGCATCTCGACACCTGCGATTATTCATTATTTCTCTACCATTGAGAGCAGTATCTCAATTTGGCCATTTTAAGTACAGCTTGTCAATTATTTAAAATAGTATCGCATTTCAACCATTAAAGTAGCATCTCAATTAATCATTTACCATTTGTCAACTATTCATAACAGTATCGCAAACTGAGCTATTGCATATTGCTTCTCAATTACTCCCGAATAGTGACACTCGTCAACCATTCATTGCAGTATCTCAATATCAGAGATCATGTATCGCTGGTCAGCCATTCACCTTGATGGTAATATCTTCACAGATGCGAACATTGATTGTTCTCAACCATTCAGAATAGTATGTCTATATATTGTACAGTGCATTACTGACAGCAACATGTATAAAACTATCGATGCAGTGGTCAGGATACTTGCATCCTCTTTGCATTGTGATTGAAGGACAGGTCACCAACTCCTTCAGAAGTTAGGAACATTTTTGATCCAACATGGAGCCCTGAACACTGACTATTACTGCTGAATTTTTAGTTGACTAAATTACGCGTTCTGCCCAGACAAACTGCCATTGCTTCTAGCTGGAGTTCGGCCAGTCATGTGATTAGGACCCAGCAGGATACCATGCGCTTCTGGACTGTATGAAGTGGAAAAGTACAGAATAGTGCACTGTACATCTCAGTGAACATAAGAAAATGCATTATTAACTATCCCTGTGATATCGAAAAGGAACCACAGTTTTTTTTTTCAGGCCCCAAACATGTTTTGTGCATTACCAAACACCTTAGCAATGCTTTAAAAAGGATATCTTCTATCTAACCATCATTTCAAGCATCGTTCAAAATGAGTTCCAGTATCCATGCAAGTCTGTTTAACAAGAAAATCAACACACAAATTCGAAAAGGTTTGAAAGTAATTCTGACACACAACGCCTGTTCAAAACTATGAGCAACAAGGAACACACCATTTCTGGAATCAACAACAAGCAACTCTGTCTGTTTCTATGGAATATCACAACATGGACAGAATCAGTAACAGTGGTGTAGGCAACGTAACATTTTCATCAGCACTAACAGAACACGGCGCTATAGTCACCTGGAATACAGTTGATGGGACCAGTCTATGCACATACACACACACACACACACACCATCTGTCTGGCAGTGCCTCCCGTGGAGCTGAAGACAGGAACACTTATGGGAACACTTCATACAGCTCTGGTCAAAACAAAATCTGTTTGGGTAACAAGCATGCACAGACGTTTCTACCGTGCACAGATGAATCTCCGTCACGCTCAAACGTACCTGTGTGCACTCATACGCACGCTCTCCCGCATTTCAGGAAAATAAGCCATACACTTGCAGGCTCGGCACACTCACGCAAACATTTTCACCAAATCCAGGAAAAAAATAATGCTTTCGTTCAGAGAGTGTACAGTGAGTTGACGACTAGGTGAGATATGATGTGTCAGCTATTTGTAGTCATCGGGATTGTTTCTATGCACCAGAGAGAAAACTGAGAAACTGGTGCAAGAAATGCTGGTAATGATCGCATGGATTAGACCAAATGATTACAAAACGGAAATGAATTTACAGCGTCGTAGAACTGGAGATCGGATTATCATGTTTTAATACGGGCAGTCCAGCTGCCTTTTCAAAACAGCGCTGACGCTGTTGTCTTCCTACTTTGATTTGCTCTCCCGAAACGTATTATACCAGGAGTAACCTGACAGTAAAACCTCCAGGTCAATATATTTCGCGATCATCTTCTGTACGAAGGAGCGAGTTTTGAAAGTGAGCCAAACAACTTAAACACGCAGCTGCACATGTTTCTGGCTCTTACGCACACACCCCCCCCCCCCCCCCTCCCCCCCGTTTTCTTTTGCCTCCATCCCATTTCCCCCCATTTATTTCCCTCTCCCTCCCCCCCCCAACCCTCCACTCTCTCCTCACACACAAAAAACATGTTGCTTTGGAATAAAAATAAACCTGCAATGGATGTGAACTCTTAAGCCTGGCTGCAGTGATGCCTTCTGCCATCCTGAAGAGTTCTGCAGGTGCGGGGATACTGTAAGGGGGGAAGGGGGGCAGAGAATGCTTATGTACAGTGGGAAACATGTTATGTTTGGCAACACTGGTCTTCAAAACCACACGCACAGCGCACTCCTACACACTGACATCTCTATTCTGTCACCTTGCCTCTCTCTCTCTCTCCTCCCTCCCCTCTCCTACTTCCAATGATGCCCCTACCCCGGCGTCATCCCTTCCCCTCCACTTCCCTCCCCCTCCCCCCCCCCCCCCCCCCCCCCCACATCACCGCAGAATCCTTCAATATGCACATCCACCCTTAGCAGTAATACGCTTATTTTTTGTATGTAGCCAGACTTAACATCACTGAAATTACAGGGGTTTGTTGTTTGTTTAAGAGAATTTAAACATTGTACATGT
>JADBJO010004215.1:20000-45000 GCA_016801955.1 Conus betulinus | reverse complement strand
TTAAAACAGATCATTGGATGTAATTACACGTTTTATAAGATAACGATCATGTATTCTTTTACCATAAAGCATAAGCAAAAAACTGTAAAGACACCAGTTCCATCGGAAAATACGAAAGAGCAGACCCCCCCCCCCCCCCCCCCCCCCCCCCCCCCACCCCCGTTCAAACAAACAAAACGAAAACAGGAACAAAAAACCGTTTATGTTCGAATCTTTTAGCTTCTCGTTTTAGATTTTTTTCCCTCCAGCAACCAATTTCTCATTTCCCATTTTCCTAGAGGCAAACAAACAAACAAACAAACACAAAAAAAGTAAAATAAATGAATGGTGAGGAGTTGCTTAATAGAATGTCATTTTCCTACACAGGGGCTACCCAGGCGAAAGAATTTAATAATGATGACATGTCCAATGAACACCTCCTGAAATGTGACGTTTATGACAGGGAGGAACGGGGCGGCAGTGGGAAGGAGGGGTGGGGGGACAGAGGTGGGGGTATGGGGTGGGGAGTGTGAGGAGGAAATGAAGAAGCGTGGATGGAGGAGGACGGAGTGATGTGGAGTTGGTTATCTTCTGCTGAAAGCCGCCGCTCAGCAGCCAGAGAGGTGCCGAGGGTGGTGGCGGTGGTGGTGGTGGTGGTGGTGGAGGGTTGAGCAGCTCCACCTCCCTTCCCTCCTCCCTCTCCGCCCCCGGGGAGGAACTGTGGCAGCGGCGGTGAAAAATAAGGACTGCTGGAGTCGGCTGGGGAGTGGAGGAGTGGTGAGTGGTGGGGGGGGGGGGGGGGGAGGGGGGGTGTGGTCGGTGTGAGGGGTAGGGCTGGCCGCCGAGCTGTCCTCTAATCCCCGCCCTCCTGATCCGCCCCTGGCAGACAGAAGAAAACAGAGGGAACACAATGCATGACGTCATCAAGTCTTCTTGCTGTTTACAGCCCAGCCGACTGTGATGGCCACAGCTGGGCCGACATAAACCTATCGACACCAAAGCTGTCTGTGCAAGCTGAAAAACCACAGCCTTTTAGCTTCTTTTTTGTTAGATTTTCCCCTCCAGCAACCAATTTTTCCTCATTTTCCCGGTTTCCTAGAGGCAAAAAAAAAAAAACAAACGAAAACAAACCACCCGACCAAGATAAGTGCAGCAGGCAACATGTACACACATCTAGATACACAACAGACACCAGTTCTAACAAAGTAACCTTCAAAGAAAAAATCGTTATTATTTCGTCAAACAGAAGGGGCAAGCAAAAGACAGTCACTTCGCTTTGAATCTGAAGTAGCTCTAGTTTGTTGACGTCACTTAGACAGAGACTCAAAGGCCACGCCAAGTGCACCAGCCATTTTGCTTGATCTGTCACGTCAGATGAACGCAGTTTTTCAGAGTAATTTTGTCAGGGTCAGTATGACAACAAAATACCAACTGAACACAGTTTTTCAGAATTATTTTGTCAGGGTCAGTATGACAACAAAATACCAACTGAACACAGTTTTTCAGAGTAATTTTGTCAGGGTCAGTATGACAACAAAATACCAAATGAACACAGTTTTTCAGTAATTTTGTCAGGGTCAATACAACACCAGAGTAATTTTTGTCGGGGTCAATACCACAATCAATATCCCCATGAACACAGTTCAGATACCAAATGAACAAAGTTTTTCAGAGTAATTTTGTCACCACTACAAAATACATAGAAAGGACACGTTGACTGTCACTGAGGGATGTAGTACACCAAGTGCCCATGCCAGTGGCTGCTATTTCACAACCTGTCCGTCAGAGTACAACAATACGGCAGGCTGGTATATTGTAAATGGTGACACGAGTTGAAAAAAAAAATGTGAAGACTGTAAAAGCGAAGGAACCGAGAAGGCAGGGGAGAAAACTTCGCTGAACGCGGCAGAGGGAGATTCTCTCTCTCTCTCTCTCTCTCTCTCTCTCTCTCTCTCTCTCTTTGTTCAAGATTTTTTTTTTTAAAATGACGCCAAACCGAATACCGAAACAAGCATACGGAAAAAAAAAACTCAAAGAAGTAAGTAAATCCCCCAACTGGGCTTTAGACATAAAACATTGTTTTGACTCCTACGGATTTTCAGAAGAGTGGATAAATGGAGGAATGGGAGATGAAAAGGCATTCTTATCAGTGTTTAGACAGAGAATGGTAGACTGTTTCAAACAGAAATGGCACAGTAAATTAGAAGGTAGTGATCGTTACACCGTCTACCGATCCTTCAAATCACTGCATCAACCTGAGAAATAGTTATATGATATCACAGTCACAAAATTCAGAAGGGCATTAGCAAAAGTCAGATTAGGTGTAAATGAGCTTCTAACAAATAAAAAGTGTACCGATACTACAGCAATAACCACCTGTCCTTTTTTGCAGTGAAGAAGAACCCGAAATACATTTCTTTCTAAAATGTCCAAGTTACAAAAAAAATACGAGAAAAGTATATTCATAAACACTGTAAAAGCTAGCTTTCCTATTGCAAAACGAAAATGCTGTTATAATGAGAGATGTGGCTATGTTTGTACATTACGCTTTACGTTTTAGAGAGGAACAGTCGAAATGAAATGTTAAACACCTAAGTTTGTCACCTTTGTTATCGTCAAATGAGCATCCTTCCTTTTGAAAATGTTTCTATATGAATCATTCACTTTCAACAGCATAAACAATTTCATGTTACGTGTCTCATGTGGATAGGCTGGAGGCCTCCCATTAACGTCACGAGCTTCTCTCTCTCTCTCTCTCTCTCTCTCTCTCTCTCTCTCTCTCTCTGTGTCTCACACACACACACACACACACACACACACACACACCACCACCACCACCACCACACAACAACAACAACACAACAACAACCAACAACAACAACAACACACAACCCAGTGAGTACGAGCTCAAGAGAACAATTGGAAAGGGTAAAATTCTGGCACTGAACAGTTCCATTCTGTTGAAACAGCCCCTGGAACCGAAAGCCTGTTGAAGCCTATTTTCTAGCCAAATCACGCTCTTCATGCCACACATTGGTGTAGCTTCTGTTCAGCAACTGAAATAGGTTGCATGAATCTGATTCTATCGCCGCCCTAGACTTCTACGTAGTAAGTTTAGTCCGTTACACGTACATTAAACAGATGTACGACACATAATTATACAGAAAGTCCATTGGTCATTTGTCTCTCTGCAAAACAAAGACACCACCTTAGCTTTATCCGAGGACGTCTAGTGCTATTCAATACTCTCCAAGACCAAAAAAAAAAAAAAAAAAAATGAAAGCATGGTAGTATCCATAAAACAAAACACATCGTTTAGTTGCAGTCGGCAAGTTGCTGGAATTCCCTTCAACATGCCAGTAAACAGCTACTTAGCAGACCACAGTGTTTGTGGACGTGACAAATGAAACCAAAACGGATGAAACTGATATCAGGATGGAAGGGAGATGGAGAGAGGGGGAGGGTAGGGGTGGGGAGGGGAGGGGTAGTAGGGCTGAAGGACGGGGGCATTTGATCGAGTTATTTCCCCCCATGGTCTCGTAACGGGGAAAATATCATTTTCGTTCAGTTTAATCACCACCCCACCTCACCCCCAATCTCATGCCCATCCCTACCTTCACCATCCCTCTTTTCCATCGTTCCGCCCTCTCCTCCCTCCCCTTGGTCTCTCACTCTTCCCCACTCTCCCTCTCACCCCCCTTCTCCTTTTGTCAACATCCTAATTTTTCACCTCGTCCACTTCACGTCAAAACAACATGATAAACACAACGCAATAGGACAACATGATAAACACAACGCAATATGACAATATGATAAACACAACGCAACGGGACAGCATGATAAGTACAACGCAATAGGACAACATGATAAGCACAATGCAATAGGACAACATTGATAAGCACAACGCGATAGAACAACATGATAAACACAACGCAATAGGACAACATGATAACACAACGCAATAGGACAACATGATAAGCACAACGCAATAGGACAACATGATAAACACAACGCAATAGGACATGATAAACACAACGCAACAGGACAAAAGCACAACGCAGGACATGATAAACACAACGCAATAGGACAACATAAACACAACGCAATAGGATAACATGATAACACAATGCAATAGGACAACATGATAACACAACGCAATAGGACAACATGATAAACACAAACGCAATAGGACAGCATGATAAACACAACGCATCGCGAGCACACGGTACCAGTTCTCTTCTATTCGACGAAAAATGAAAGAGTATAGGGCTGGGACGTGAAGAGGGAAGGGGAAGGGTAATGCATGGAGGTGGGGTGGGGGATAATCAATCAGACATGATAATGTGTGTGTGCGTGTGTGTGTGTGGTGTGTGTGTGTGTGTGTGTGTGTGTGGACAACATGTGTGTGTGCGCGCGCGCGCGCGCGCGCATGCGTATGTGTGTGTGATCACGCGCGCACACACACTCTCTCTCTCTCTCTCTCTCTCTCTCTCTCTCTGTCACACACACACACACACACACACACACACACACACACACACACACACGGGTCTTCTCTGAAGACCTTCCGCTGTCAACCTCTCACTAGAGATTTTCCCTACCATTGGCAAGATTTAGACGACCATTCCCTTTGAGAAACGGACCCTTATTTGGACCCGCACATCCAAATCAAGGCTATGCCCCCTCTCCCTCGTCAGCCAAAAGTTTTAGCCCTGAACTCCTTACACACAATGGGAGTGACTCCTTTGGTCCGTTTCACGGCTACGGATACGGCATAAATAAAAAGTAGAGACGACGAGGACTTGATTCCGAAGTCCAGATACGGTTACGGAGATCTTACGGATACTCTTATCATCTTGACCGAGCATGTAGCGATCGATGTAGTACCAGACGGGCGTGTCTATCGTTTGTCTTTTTGTGCCATTGTTTGACACTGGATTATAGTCCCGATGAATTAGGTGTGGAGTCATGCTTATGACTGGCAGGCTGGCGACTGCTGAAAGAGAGCAAGCTCAGAGAACTGGAGATAGAGGATGTACCTCTATATGACCATCGCTCAGAGGACTACAACGGTACTGCCAGTCACATGTACATCGAATATACGTTGACTTCATATCTGCAAAAATAAGAACGGTTTGGAACGAAGTGGTGTCACGTCTGGAAGAAAAAAAAAAAGAGAGCAAAACGAACCGATGTCTATGTCACGACCAGCAGTCCTGTACGGTGTCACCACCAGTGTGGCGTGCGCGCGCACGCGCGCGCACACACATACACACGCGCGCGCACGCGCGCGCGCGCGCGAAAGAGAGAGAGAGAGAGAGAGAGAGAGAGAGAGAGAGAGAGCGCACACTTCTGTCAGACACTGGAACAGACGCCGTAATAAACGGACCGATGGAACGGCGCCTTAAGGGGGCCAGGCTTCGTCCGGGCCAGGACTCCCTCCTGCTGTCAGAAATGATTGCGGGATTTGAACCTGTACCTCCTGGACGGCTGGTCGTCCCCAGTCTGTTTATGCCGGAAGTCTTACAAACAGACTGGACACCTGTTCTAAATTTGGAAATTCAAGCCTTAAGAAGTTCACTTTTGTCCCTCCTCGATCAGACCGAACTGGGTTTCTGTTCAGCTGCCTCTGGAATTGCCGTCTGGGTTCTAATCCTCTTCTCACCAAAGAGCGAGAGCCGTGTCATGAGCTCACAGGCTGGTGAACTCATAATGAGCCTAAAGCTCCCCTAGTTCCAACTCCTATGGCGAGGCCTGTTGCTTGAAAGCCTGAGTCCCCCAAACTGCTGACTGGACAGGCAGACCTCTCAGTCCTGCAGATGTGATCTGACTGGACAGGCAGACCCTTCTTTCCTGCAGATGTGATCTGACTGGACAGGCAGACCCTTCTTTCCTGCAGATGTGATCTGACTGGACAGGCAGACCTCTCAGTCCCGCAGATGTGATCTGACTGGACAGGCAGACCTCTCAGTCCTGCAGATGTGATCTGACTGGACATTGTGACCTGACTTGGACAGGCAGACCTCTAGGTCCTGCAGATGTGATCTGACTGAACAGGCAGACCCTTCATTCCTGCAGATGTGTTCTGAGTGGACAGGCATACCTCTCAGTCCTGCAGATGTGATCTGACTTGGACAGTGTGACCTGATTAAACAGACAGACCTCTCGATCCTGCAGATGTGATCTGATTGAACAGGCAGACCTCTCGGTCCTGCAGATGTGATCTGACTGGACAGGCAGATCTCTCGGTCCTGCATATGTGATCTGACTGGACAGGCAGACCTCTCAGTCCTGCAGATGTGATCTGACCGGACAGGCAGATCTCTCAGTCCTGCAGATGTGATCTGACAGGACAGGCAGACTTCTCGGCCTGCAGATATGATCTGACCAAACAGGCAGACCTCTCAGTCCTGACGATGTGATCTGACTGGACAGGCAGACTTCTCACTCTGCTCTTGCTCCATCTCCCTTTCACACGGCAGATAACAGCTGAACTATTGACAGAGGGCATAAAACTAACCCATTCTCAGGCCGTCAACCATTTTCGCGCCCCCATACTACGAAACACAACGAACGAAACTCAATGACATGAACGGTGTCACAAATTGTATTTCAACATGGCTGTATTGACAAATAGACACTGCACCACCCTTTCCACCAGTCTGGACTGCGTGTACGCTCCACTCGACAGAAACACTGGTACTTCATCAACAGGACCACGAGAAATAATGTAAACACTCTTCAGAACACAGATGAACAAGTCATCAAGACAGAAAAACAGTGGACGACAGTATGTGAGGAGAGGGAGCGTGGGGAAAGTAAACACAGGGACGATTTGCTGCCAGCAAAGCGACGACAGAAGAATCAGAACACCACGGGGTAGTCATCAGTGTCTGTGACACTAAAGCCAACGTCTGTGTTTAGGAGCCAGACAAAGAGGGGGGTCTCCCGACATGGAACTCATGGCGCAGGGTGACTGGACTGAAATAAGCGGACCCTTTTCCCACTACGTAAGTTTCTATTCGTCAAAACGTTGAAGTTGATTTTACTTTTATAGCGTTTTCTTTTTACTCTTTGACAGATTAGACTGTTCTCAGTATATATTCTGCAACTGAACTGTCCTTGGTATTTGACAGAAAGAAAAATTTGTACGGGAAGAGAGCAAACATTACCCCTCCTCCCTCCATTCCCCAAACCAATCAACCAACCAAAACAGCTGCCTTACACACTAACCGAATGTATATCACAGAGTTTGCAAACACACACACACACACACACACACAAAATGAGAGGTATTACTCCACAGATTTATTGCCAAACATCCTCAGTGAAACAGGGAACGTTAACAAACATGCACGTACAACCACTTCTGCTTAGAGAAGGCAATCATCTGACCACAGGCATGACCAGTAAGAGATCAGTCAGTGAAGGAACCACTGTACATTCAGTCACAGTGTATACCTTGGTCAACACGAAGGCCGCACCAGAATATCGCGTGTGACACGTCAAACGAGAAAACACAGGCGCTTAACGCACAATCAGACACAACAAAAACCAGTCACACCGAAAAAGTGTCCCAGAGAAAAGGGAGTAAATCTCTTACACTTCTATCATTCCACGAACCAGTAACCTTTTTTTTCTTTTTTTAAAGTCCAGGAGAAAAGGATGCAAACCTTGTATATTTCAATTTGTCCACGAGGCACGAATTTTCAAAAACAAACAAAACAAACGAACAAACGAAAAAAAAGTCTTCGCCCACCCACCTACCCACCCTCCCCCGCCCCCCCTCCCCCCCCCCCTCCCTCCTCCCCCAGACACTTTCTTTCATCCGATTTCGAAGGGATTTTCCTTAAGCATGTAATCAGAGTGTTCCCAGAGGCTTCACTAATAAATCCCTTCTTCACAGTCCACCCGACAGAAATCCCGCCAACAAAACTGGTTCCCCGTCATATTGCAGAGAACAGACAGACAGGCAGATAGACGGACGGACAGACAGACAGACAGACAGCCTAATCCCCAGTGCTATGTATGCGTGCAATAATTATAACCTCGGGTCGGATCAGTTCGTCTGGTGGGGGGAGAGAGGTGAGGAGAGAGGTGGGGAGAGACAGAGAGGAGCGTGGGGGGGGGGGGGGGGACAGGGAGAGAGTACAAGACTGACAGTGGAAGGGGTTCAGGAAAGGGTGGAAGGTGAGGGCATGAGGGGGGGGGGGGGGGGGGCGGAGGAGACGGAGGAGACGGGGGAGAAGAAAGGGAGTGGGGCGAGGAGACGGAAAGGGAGGGGGGTGGAGGTGGGGGGTGGGGGAGGGGGAGAGGACTCAAACTGGTCTGGGCTCGCGAAGCTTAAGACGGCCGAAAAACCAGTTGATGTTGGCTTGTCACACACACCATCCGCGTGGTCAGGCAGTTTCTGATTTCTATCTGTCGCGACACTATTGTTGTTTCTCTGTTTAGTTTTGCTGTTGTGTACCAGTCGATCAGACCATGCCATTAATTTTTCAGACTGTCACACGTTCAGAAGTTCTCCCCCCCCCCCCACCCCTCCCTCCGTCCTTCCCTAACAAACAAGACACATGTCTACATAGTAATTTCAGTTAGTAGCTGAACTACTGACGTCTTTAATAGAAAGAAAAAAAAACTATGAAAAGAATTACATGAAATTGTGAACAGACACTGCAGAATGGCGGCTCGTTAGTGTCCATTCACTGTGGAGAGTCTGCACTTTCTTTCTGTACAGATAAACCAAGTCACCGGACAACAATATAACGCTGGCATGCTGTGAACTGGGGCAAGAGGAGACCAAGTCACCTGACAACAATATAACGCTCGTATGCTGTGAATTGGGGGCAACACCCAGTCACCTGACAACAATATAACGCTGGCATGCTGTGAATTGGGGCAACACCCAGTCACCTGACAACAATATAACGCTGGCATGCTGTGAATTGGGGGCAACACCCAGTCACCTGACAACAATATAACGCTGGCATGCTGTGAATTGGGGCAACACCCAGTCACCTGACAACAATATAACGCTGGCATGCTGTGAATTGGGGGCAACACCCAGTCACCAGACAACAATATAACGCTGGCACGCTGTGAATTGGGGCAACACCCATTCACCTGACAACAATATAACGCTGGTATGCTATGAATGTGGGCAACACCCAGTCACCAGACAACAATATAACGCTGGTATGCTGTGAATTTGGGCAACACCCAGTCACCAGACAACAATATAACGCTGGTATGCTATGAATTTTGGGGGGCAACAGAGGAGAGACACAGTGAGAATTGAGACTTTCTGGAACGACCACAGCAGAATGGTCCATAAAGGCAGACAACAATAGCAAAGGAAGGAAAATAAAACAAATTAAACAAACTGGGGAGAACTCTACTGAGAGTGTGCAATCAAGTTTTCAGAGAAGACCCCCCCCCCCCCCCCCCCCCCTCCAACACAGAGAGACAGAGTTTCAGTTTTCAGTTTCATCAAGGAGGGCGTCACTGCATGCGGACTAGTCCATATACGCTACACCACATCCGCTAAGTTTTGAGACCACACTACGCATGATTTGAAGCTGATGGATAAATGAGTTTAACAACAAAGATGAGACAATTATTCAAGAGGGTCTCGTGGCTACGACTCAGCGGATGTCTTCTGACCTACGCATTAGCCCAACGCGCTGGTCAGACCTTGAGAGAGAGAGAGAGAGAGAGAGAGAGAGAGAGAGAGAGAGAGAGAGAGTGCGTGTGTGTGTGTGTGTATGTGTGTGTGTGTGTGTGTGTGTGTGTGTGTGTGTGTGTGTGTGTGTGTGTGTGTGTGTGTGTGTGAAGTGCTTTGGCCCTGAACACCTTAAACTCTTACAGAGGCCTGGTCCGCATTACAAGTCGAGTCCCGCATGCCCCTCTGCTGTCAGAACTTTCTTTCTGGCGCCGCCGGATTCGAACCCCTACCTTCTTGATGGGTGGGCGTCTCAAAGCGTTGCCTTGTGAACGGATGTCTTACCCACATAACTGTCGGACACCTGTTCTAAGTTGGAAAATGCATGCCTTGTGAAATTCACTTTTGTTCCCCCTCGATCAGATCCAGCTGGAACTCTTTACAGCTGCCTCTGCCATAGCCTTCAGGGTTCTGGTCCTCTGCTTACCAGAAGTCGACAACAAGTCGCACACCTGTCGCAAAATAGCATGGGCTGTTGAGCTGACCCCCCCCCCCCCCCCCCCCCCACCATCTATGTGGAGGACTTCGGCTTGGATGCCAGACTTCGGCATGCTGCCGACTCCTCATTTTGCAGATGTCAGCTTGTCGTATTCTGCTTTCCTAAGGCACGGTGTGTTCTGTCAGAATCACTGGTCTTGATGACCCTGCGCCACTCTGCCGGATTATCTCTGGATGATTATCCTATTCCGCAAGATCTGTTGGGTGCTCCCAGTTATCTCTATACCACCGGCAAACCCTGTTTCTTTGCTCTTGCTATCATAGCTCTTCCAGATCACGAGGTGTGGCTTCCTGCCGTGCAGAAAAGCGTTGTTGGGTTTCTGGTGTCTTCTGGTAGTGTTAGCTACATGTGAGATCACCTTCAGCACTGAGCTGTGTCTCCATGTCTCTCAGCTTCCCTGGGTCAGTGCGGTTTGTTTGTCCTGTCAGAGCGGACAGGTGGGGTCATCTGTTTGTTTGTCCTGTCAGAGCGGACTGGTGGGGGTCATCTGATTGTTTGTCCTGTCAGAGCGGACAGGTGGGGTCATCTGATTTCCATCAATTCAACAGGTGTGCAGTGGAGGGCAGGAGGTCACATACAGATCCGAGAATGAAGCCGACCCTTGAGATGCCACGTGCCGTATTTCATTACAGCAGTCCACTGCGTTTGTTGGACGTGTTGAACTTCCTTCTGGATTCCATGGCCATTTTCTTCTGTCTTCAACCCCTGTATTCCCATGCCTCGGTTTGCTTTCCCATTTGCCTTTGACCCCTACATCATTCCTGATGACACCAGTTTGCCTTTGACCTCTACATCATTCGTGTTGACCCCAGTCTTTCTACATCATTCGTGTTGACCCCAGTCTTTCTACATCATTCCTGTTGACCCCAGTCTTTCTACATCATTCGTGTTGACCCCAGTCTTTCTACATCATTCGTGTTGACCCCAGTCTTTCTACATCATTCGTGTTGACCCCAGTCTTTCTACATCATTCGTGTTGACCCCAGTCTTTGTACATCATTCGTGTTGACCCCAGTCTTTCTACATCATTCCTGTTGACCCCAGTCTTTTGTACATCATTCCTGTTGACCCCAGTCTTTGTACATCATTTCCTGTTGACCCCAGTCTTTGTACATTATTCATGTTGACCCCAGTCTTTCTACATCATTTCGTGTTGACCCCAGTCTTTCTACATCATTCCTGTTGACCCCAGTCTTTCTACATCATTCGTGTTGACCCCAGTCTTTCTACATCATTCGTGTTGACCCCAGTCTTTCTACATTATTCATGTTGACCCCAGTCTTTCTACATCATTCCTGTTGACCCCAGTCTT
The DNA here is from genome assembly GCA_016801955.1 of Conus betulinus. Classification (NCBI taxonomy): domain Eukaryota; kingdom Metazoa; phylum Mollusca; class Gastropoda; order Neogastropoda; family Conidae; genus Conus; species Conus betulinus. Next base: position 33,489 of record JADBJO010004215.1, on the reverse strand, counting down.
TCTACTGGTTTGTTTCACAGTGTGGTGACTGCAAGCGGAAATTGCAACATATTTTAAAAGGAATTCAAATAACTCTGTTGGTTAACATGGACAAACAAATTACAAAGTCAAAATACGACCCGTTTCGACCTCTTAGGTCTTCTTCAGAGAAGATAAGCAACATTCAGAACAGTGACAACGAAAAACGAGCTATCACTTATCTTCTAAAATTCCGTGCAAGATGGGCATTGAATCTTCCGTTTTCATCGTCCTGAACGTTATTTTTCTTGCCTGAAGAAGACCTAAGAGGTCGAAGCGCATCGTGCTTTGTCTTGCATTGTGCTTTGTCCATGTTAAGCAGCGGAGTTACTTTAAACTCCTTTTATCATTTGTTTTTCTGCAGGTTTACCTGCATCCTGTTAGTTCTCTGTGTTTCAAGGTTTTCCTTTGCCATGTGTCCACTGTCTCCCGAGCTTTCCATTATCTGCCAGTCTTTTGACACTGGGCTGAACTTTCCATTCTCTGCCAGTCTTTTGACACTGGGCTGAACTTTCCATTCTCTGCCAGTCTTTTGACACTGGGCTGAACTTTCCACTCTCTACCAGTCTTTTGACACTGGGCTGAACTTTTCATTCGATGCCAGTCTTTTTTACACTGGGCTGAACTTTCCACTCTCTGCCAGTCTTTTGACACCGGGCTGAACTTTCCACTCTCTGCCAGTCTTTTGACACCGGACTGAACTTTCCATTCTCTGCCACTCTTTTGACACTGGGCTGGACTGATCTCACAGCCTTGTCTCCCCGAGTCCTCGTGACGGTTCCTAACCTCGCTTTACTCACTCTGTACTCCTCCAGGATGGATTTCAGGGCTAGTTTCAGCTTTGCTTAGCCGCAGTAGGGCGCATCGTCGCTGCGACCACGTGGGACACCAACCCATTTTTCTTGTGTGTTTGATGAGATTGGCCTCCATCGAATCCACTGTGCTAGTGCCGATATCTTTTATTTCTAGAGATCAGATCAGTAAGAAATGGAGACACTATAGATTTTGTGGTTAACAGAAAGGCCATGCTGGTCTATAATCTGCAGGCTTTCTCACGTTGTTTGCTCCGTTTCGTTTTCCTGATCTACGTCTTTGCGGCTGTCATCATGCCATCTCCCAAGGCTCTTCACTGGTTCGTGACTCCTTTTGTCACTGTAGGAATGTCTTGTTTGGTGGTTACTTTAAACGCAACTGTCCTTTGGTCACTGTAGGAGTTTCTTGTTTCGCTACTTAAGATGTAACTGTATCATCTACCACCACCCCCAGAGTATATGTGACTGTATAGGTATGCATGCATGTATGTATGTATATATGTCTGCCATATGCCATATATATATATATATATATATATATATATATATATGGGGGGGGGGGGGAGAGAGCGAGAGAGAGAGAGAGAGAGAGAGAGAGAGAGGAGAGAGAGACCGGAAAAAGGAAATTTACCAGCACAGAATTTCCAGAAGGCGGGAATACAGTCTGCACTACAAGAGCCCCAAACATGCCGATTGGAGCTCTGTTTGAGGTGGAGAGAGGTGGTGGGGTGGGAGGGGTCGAAACCTACCCCCTCCAACCCCTTCAACCCTCACCCCGTTCCCCAGGGTGCCCCAAAACAATTACAAAAAAAAAAAAAAAAAAAAAAAAAACTCCTGCACAACGAAACACACAACTTCAGACAACAAAGAAAAGGAAGGAACGTCCCAAGTAAGCGTACCGAAAAATGGCAGAGACAACATCATGACATGCGACAATAAAGCACGGGGCTACGTCGGCACGCGCAAACAGAACACCCCCCCCCCCCTCCCCCCAACCCTCCACCTCCCCCTGCCCCCCCCCCCCCCCCCCCCCCCCCCCCCCCCCCCCTCCCCCTGAACTGGCAAGCTGTGATGAAGGAAAAGCCCGAAATAGCGGCAAACATATTGCCTGTGTCGATTACACAACCTGGCACCAAGCCGCCAGCAGAACGGGCACAGATACACCGCTCAACAGACTGCGAGATAGCTTCCAACAGGAGAGAGAGAGAGAGAGAGAGAGAGAGAGAGAGAGAGAGAGAGAGAGAGAGAGAGAGAGAGAGAGAGAACACAAATAAGGATAAGGAGGGGAGGGGGGGGGGGGGGGGGGGGAGTCTTAAGCAATTACATTGACAACGCACAAAACAGTGAAAAAGCGGCATGTTTCACAAGACGGGGGAAAAAAATGTGCTGTACCAAAGAGCAAATGCCTTGTCAAGATCGTTACACAGGTAAACCTCTGCAAACGTTGCAATGCTAAGCACAAAAAAAAAGCACATAAAAAAAAGACGAAGAACCACCTTTAGCTTGGAAATGTTCTGTAACTAGGAAATAATAATCATTAATAACTATTTCTGCGAAATTTAGTAGCCTACTGTTTTCTCCTTTTCTTTTTCTATTTTTTTTTTTCTTTCTTTCTTTTTCCTCCTTCGCGCGCTTTTTTTTTTTTTCTTTTTTCATCTTTTTTGACAGCAGTCACTATCGCACTACACGGATTAAGTAGGCCGACAGAAGGTTCTGTAACATTTGTCGGATTGCTTATATCAATCTGGTCGATACGAATTCCTAAGGATCCTCCCCCCCCCCCCCCCCCCCCCCCCCCCCCCCCCCCCCTCCCTCCCCCTCCCCCTTTTTTCAGTGTGCATTTATTGTGTAAGGTTTTAACTTTTTTCTTTAAAAAGCCTTTTAATTTATCACAGGAGAACAATAAATCAACGTGAAATCCCCATGTAGAACGACTTCTGTTGAATACCCTAAAGCACCCTCTATCATGATATCTACATGGTCGAACAACACGATCGTCAGAAAATCTGTATTGGCGAAAAAAAAAAAGACCCTTTCAAATATTTCTGTACAAATGCATTCAAAATCAAATTTGTCAGATGCATTTATTTGTTTTATTATCAACTGAGTTTTGCACATTTTCGTGTCGCTATATATATTTTAGCTTTAGCTTTGCCTTAGTATTTCCTCTTATCATATTGTTTCCTAAAATTCATATTTAATCATCGGGTAGGCCTACTACAGTGCCCATTCATAATCCTTTAAAGTCAAAACAATGAAAACAGTTGTCTAAATTTGGTCAAAAAAGAGAGAGAAAAAAAAAAAAGCAGTAGGTGCATCTGATATTTTGTTTAAGAAATGAGAAAACCAAGATATTACCTACCTTCACATTCCACTTGATCAAGCACTTATTTACCTATAGTGTGTCCATCTGTTAAGATCCCAAACAATCAAAGTAGAAGGACCACAACAAAATCACAAGAACAATGAAACTAACAGGGGCATACCAGTACTTGGATACCTGTTCTAGAGCATTTAGCCTTTACAGATATACTGTGCACAAAAAAAAACGCATATTTTTTTTCGCTGAAAATATTAAGGAAAATTTTGTCAGAAACATGCCCCGTGTGAATAGTCAGACATAATGAATAGACATAACAGTAGATGGATGTCTTATTTCTTCTGTGGTTGTAATATTTTGAATGCTAAATGAAGCATGGAATGACCGAAATAAAAATATGCGTTTCTTTTTGTGTATAGTATAGTTTGGGCAAGAATGCCAGTAACAGAAAACATCAAAGTTAATCAATGAAACAAAGCGATAAGAATGAAGTGTTCAGGGTAGAAATAAGCATAATAAGAATAAACTGCTCAGGGTAGAAATAATTAAGCATGGTAAGAGGAAGTGTTAAGGACAGAAACAAGTAAGTATGAAGCTGACTTTCAGTGAAGTCAAAAGCAGTCAAAAAGGGAAAACGAAGGGAAAGGCCAGGTAGACTCTCTTATCACTAAAGACGTCAGTCTGTGACATAAGCACAAAATACAATAATCTTCACTGGTAAGTGAACACAAAATCCCAAAGTCCGGCCAATCTCAAAGAGACTAAACCATCGGCAAGTTGTTGATCTGGCAACCTGTAATCCACTTTCTGAAAACGAACGTGTGTCTTCTCTCTCTCTCTCTCTCTCTCTCTCTCTCTCTCTCTCTCTCTCTCACACACACACACACACACACACACACACACACACACACACACATACACACACACACACACACACACACACACACACACCACACACACACACATGCACGCACGCACACGCACGCGCGCGCACACAGACACACATACACACACACGCACACACGTGCGCACACACATGCAAGTATACACACACGCGCGCGCGCGCGCTGTGCATACTATATGTTATAAAGATAGATAGATAGATAGGCAGAAAGACTGACCACTGACAGACAGACAGACGGACGGACGGACTGACGGACGGATAAATAGATAGACAGATGGATGGATTCATAGGCAGGTATGTAGGTTGGTCGGTAGGCAGATAGAGAGGTGGATAGATCGATCGATCGAACAATAGATAGATAGATAGATAGATAGATAGATAGAAGATAGATAGATAGATAGATTTGAAATAATCAGGTAAGTAGCTAGACAGATATTGGCGAGAGAGAGAGAGAGAGAGAGAGAGAGAGAGAGAGAGAGAGAGAGAGAGGAGAGACACACACACACACACACACACACACACACACACACACACACACAGAGAGAGAGAGAGAGAGAGTCTGGCAGCTAGCTCGGAGTTCAGTACGACGAACATAGATGCCTAGATGCACAAGAAATCGTCACAGAATAAATACAGCAACATGGCACGGTATCACCTCGTCTACCACCTGGAAGAGAGCAACGTGTCAAGTTGTGGAATGATGTCACCTTTGAAGCTGCGCATGATATTGATCGCAGTCCTGCTCTCCCGACAGTCACTGCAATGCTGTTTGTACAGGCAGTGGCTGCGTAGCCACTGGTAAAGGGAGGTAATTTATCGACGGCATAAACTCGCTGAATACAATGGGAAAGATCAATAAATGACGGAAAGAAACTGTCACTTGTAAGAAATATGCCGTATAGGAATGCAACAGATCAAGGCTGTTGATATCATGATGATTCTCCCCTCCGCTTTTTGGTCTGGAACGGGTGGTACGGGAGTGGTGAACGGCTTTTTTATTCGTCAGAAAGTTAAGCATGAAGGGACATAATGATTTGGAGACAATGACGTGTCGGAAATGATAACGGTTAGCAAGTAGGATATGTAACGAAGCCTCTCTACAGTACGGGGGGGGGGGGGGGGGGGGGGGGGGGGGGGGGGGGGCTGAAAATCATGGAAAGGGAGAGCTGATTGACTGCGCTTAGTTGTGTGAAACGTTTCCAATTGTCAGCAGGAAAAAAAAAAAAAAAGGTGGGAATATGAAGGATACGTTGTGTAGATTGGGGAAATGAAGAGGGGTGGACATGACAGCGACAGCATGGTGGTGGGCCATCTTTGGTATACAACGTGTTAGCATATCATGTCCTGTTGTGTTATCTTGTCAGCCGCTCACGTGATATCTCTGAAGTTTGTGTGTTCTACACTGCTGTATAATCGCGTGCCAGGTACAAATGAAGGGAAATAATTCACGATGGGGGAAAAAAGGGGAAGAAAAAAAAAGAAAGAAAAAGAAAGAAAGAAATATGTAATGTTCTTCGAATGCTAATTTCAATTTAAAATTTGACAGTAGAATGGTATTGTGAACACTTTCAGGCAGCACAGAGCTGGAAGCCAAACGGGATTAGGGAGATTTCTTGCTACAACGGGCAATGGCATAACTGCACGTCATCTGTTTTAAAGCGTTTTTGCAAACACTGGAATTGTGATGTAGAGGAGGTTTGTTCTGCGTTTCAAAGTCTGAGAGAACATCGAAAGCGCTTGATGTAAACAACTGAGTAGCGCACACTGACAGCGTCACTTTGAGATTCCAGATTAGACCCTGTAGGATTTCCATTTCGAACCTCCTTGCTAGAGCTGTCAGTCACTGGGTGTAAATCATTGCCTGTAACCTGAGAGCCATCGTTTGGAAAATTAAGCTTTTGTTTGAGATTTTTAGTAGTCATCTTTTCTATGAATTTTTGAGGATAGCATTGTTCTGATCTTTTTTTTTTAGTGTCTATAGTTTGCGTTTCATTTTTCTTTTTTCTGGTTGACTTTCGTTTCCTTCCCTTCAGACTGCAGAATCCCTCGATGATTTTTTAAGGGATTGATTTGCATTGAGTGCATGATTTTTATTAGCTTCCAAATCAGCTGCAACCATTTTAAACTTTTCTATTTCACAAGACAGCGAGTTTGACCGTTGCAGGGCAAGATTTCCTTTCGAATGCGATGTAAATTACAATGTGATGGTGACACACTTGAATATTTGCTTTAAAAAGCAGAGGAACGACAAAGAGACTCTTCGGCAAGGCAGGCTGCGGGTATACCGTGACCAACATGAAGCATGGTGACCCTTACAGTCTGGATATGGCCCAGATACTCGGAGTGGAATGAAACACCCTTCTCAGAAACGGAAAATTTATGCCAACATGAACAGTTCCTCCAAGTTCTTCATTAATACCTGTGACGGCTCCCCCCACCCCCCACCCCCCACCCCCACCCTTTTCCCCCTAAGCGACCTGAAGAGGATAAGTTCGAGTTTATGATCAACTGAAGCATGCTTTGACTACACATGTCGTCTGCCATGATAAGGAAAGATACACTGACATATTGCGTACACACACACACACACACACTCCCATGTCACAGTGCCAGTCCTCACAAGCGTTCACAGCATCTCGCAATAGTCGCTGGAGCATTATCACCTTCAGGTGAATCCCGATGGCTCTTCCCCACCAATCGCAGAGGAATACACAGAATTTGAGGAAGAGGAAAAACAAAGACGAAGTTTCAACGATGTAGCTTCTAACCCACCTTCTCTCCGTTTAAATCCACTTCAGCTTCCACACAAAGAAGACCAATAGCGCCATCAAGGGCCAGAGGTCAAAGCAAATCTTGTCTTGTTGAGATCAGCTTTTTTTCCACACATCAAAAATGATAATAAGGTAGCGAGTTGTGGGCATTGTTCTTCTCTCTCACAGCACACAACACCGCTCAGTCCACAGGCAAGGAGGGTACGTCACATTTCATCCAATCACGTTTGCCTAATCCTTCGTCCGCGTGCATACTTGCCTGTGTTCCATTCCCGGAACTCTGAACATCTCCAGAGTAACTTCTCACACACACACACACACACACACACACACACACACACACAGAGAGAGAGAGAGAGAGAGAGAGAGAGAGAGAGAGGAGAGAGGAGAGAGAGAGAGAGAGAGCACAGTTTGTCCAAAAGTATTTCGTAGTGCAAGGGGGAAAAGGTAAGAGAGCACGTGTAAGAACAATTTTCCTTTCTGACCTCCATCGACATTTTTGTGGAAGTTACAGAAACTGAATCACAGGCCAGGTTGTTCAGATTGTCTCACTGTGGTTCACATCGATCTCTATTATAGGGAACAGCTCTGGTGGTAGAGAGCACCAGACTCGTGATCCAGGTGATCCTGATGCGGAGTCGAATCTCCTCTGGGTCGTTTCAGTGCTGGAGAATTTTCCCCTTGGAGTGAACACTCGTTCTGACGCCATGTCATGTGATTTGATGAAACGTGATCGGACAAAATGTGATCAGGTGAAAAGTGATTGGACGAAATGTGATTGGCTGAAAGGTGATTGGACGAAATGATTGGGTGAAAGATAATTGGACGACATGTGATTGGGCGAAATGAGATCAGACCAAATGTGACTGGGTGAAATGTGATTGGACGAAATTTGATTGGGCGAAATGAGATCAAACTAAAATGTGACTGGGCGATACGTGATTGGACAGAATGTGATTGGGTAAAACATGAGTGGATGAAATGGTGATTAGATGAAACGTGATGGGCTGAAACGTGATTGGGTGGGTGAAAGATTGAAAGATGATTGAAATGTGACCGGCCTAAAACGTGATTAAGCAAAAAAAACGTGTCACACCGGAGCAAGGAACCCACAGAACAACAGTCGGCCATAACGTGAGAGGCACAATGGACGCATTAAAAGCACCGTATTTGTACGAGCAGGATACCAGCTGTGTGTTCAAAGCCACGTCCGCGGCTGGAATGATCTGAATGAATACAGGAAAAGATTGCCGCCAATCGACCACGAATTTTGACACAGTTATAATCACAATCATTTCGACGATTTATTTTTAAAAAGAAAAAACAACAGTACTTTACATGGATAACTGTTTGAAAAATAATTATCAAGACACAAAAAGTTATTGCTAATCGAGAGAGAGAGAGAGAGAGAGAGAGAGAGACAGACAGACAGACAGACAGACAGAGACAGACAGAGAGAGATCGGCGGAGGGGACACAGAGGATGAATGATGTATGTAATAACGGTGACAAAGTCAGTCAGGGAGCCAGAAACCTCCGAGGAGATTCTATTAGATGACGCCATGGCGCCGTCACAAAGTACTTTGTGCGGCTTCTTATGGGGCCATTTCTACATCCTTTGACACGGCGGGACTGAAGTAGATCAAAAGCCAGGAGAGAGTTACACAGAGAGAGAGAGAGGGTGGGGGAGGGACAGAGAGAGATAGTCAGAGGCAGATGACACCGACAAGAGACGAGACAGAGAGAATTGACGAGAGAGAGAGAGCACGTTTGGTCAATAGAGAGCGAGGACAAACTCAATTCGACGCACGACGAGCACAAGAGAGAGAAAACGTAGATTGATGAGGATGCAATGAATTGAGACAAGTATGGGAAAGTCAGTGTAATCGAGGAGAGAGAGAGGGAGAGAAGAGAGGAGAGCAGAGAGGGAGGAGATCCTTTGAGGAGGTAGCGGAGGGACTGAAGTGAGATGAAAAATAGATGACAGACACAAGAAGTTATTGCAGAGAGAGAGGAGGGGAGAGAGCAGAGAGAGAGAAAGAGGAGTGGAGGAGGAGAGAGAGAGAGATAGTCAGACCAGACAGACGGACAGAGAGAGACAGACAGAGAGACAGAGAGAGAGAGATCGGCGAGAGGGGACACAAGCTGAGGAGAGAATGACTGTATGTCACGGAGAGGAGGAGAGAGAGAGAGGGAGGAGAGAGAGAGGGAGGTGAGAGAGAGGAGATTGGAGATTCACCGACGCCATGGCACGGTCACAGAGGAGAGTTAGAGAGTGCAGAGAGAGAGAGCCAGAACTGAGAGGAGGAAGAGGCGAGAGGAGAGACACGAGAGGGAGAGAGAGAGGGAGGAGGGAGAGGAGAGAGAGATGGAGGACAGAGAGAGAGGAGAGAGGGTGGAGGACGGGACAGAGGAGAGAGGGAGGAGAGGAGAGGGGAGGGAGATAGACAGAGAGACACGAGAGAGAGGAGGAGAGTAAGAGAGGAGATTGAGAGAGAGGAGAGAGGAGAGAGAGAGAGAGAGAGAGAGAGAGAGAGAGAGAGAATGAGCAGAGAGAGAGAGGGAGAGGAGAGAGACGAGAAGACAGGGAGACGGTATAGAGAGAGGGAGGGAGAATCGGTACAGACAGGAGACAGAGAGACGAGAGCGGAGAGAAGGACAGAGAGAGAACGAGAGGAGACAGGACACGACAGAAAGATACAGACAGAGAGAGAGAGGAGACGGTAGACGGAGAGAGAGGAGAGAGAGGAGAGAGAGAAAGACCATGGAGAGAGCAGAGGTGAGGGGAAGAGGATGATGAAATTCCACAACCGATTTAGAGGGAGGAGAAAAAAAAAAAAAAAAAAGACCAAGGTTATGGGGGAGGGGAGTGGAAGGGAGGGGGGGGGGGCAGAGGGAGGCGGAAGAAGGGGGGGGGGCGATGCGTTTCAGATAAACGATGTTTGGCAACAGTGGAGCGTTAACAAGCAGCGGAGAGAACTCCTTTCACAGAACGAGTGAACGGTTTTGTTTGGCTGGTTTGTTTGTTTCCGCCTGTTTCTGCTTGCTTGTTTGTGCTGAACAGGGGGTTGTGTTGTGTGAATTTGTTCTTTGTTCACGGTCCAACAAACCTCTTACACCGTCACCGACGTCATTTCCGTCGGTGCATGTGCATGCGAGCACGCACGCGCGCGCGCGCGAGTGTGTGTGTGTGTGTGTGTGTGTGTGTTTGTGTGTGTTCTCGTCCCACACATTTTTTGGCTCTTACACCGTCACTGACGTCATTTCCGTCGGAGTGTGTGTGTGTGTGTGTGTGTGTGTGTGTGTGTGTGTGTGTGTGTGTGTGTGTACATGCTTTTTTTTTTTTTTTTTTTTTTTTTTTTTTTGGTGGTGGGGGGGGGGGGGGTGTCTTTTTGTACTGAAACAGACACAAGCTGCCGCCAGTGAGCGCGAAGAGCGGGAAGAGACGCACTGTCATGTCCCCACCTCTTCCAGAGTGAGGAAGACACCAGCACGGCACTGCTTCTTCCACTGCAATCAGGGAGGCGCAAGCACGGCACTGCTTCTTCCACTGCAATCAGGGAGGCGCCAGCACGGCACTGCTTCTTCCCACTGCAATCAGGGAGGCGCCAGCACGGCACTGCTTCTTCCACTGCAATCAGGGAGAAGCCAGCATGGCCAGACCAGTGTCTGAAAATACACTGACCACGTCAGTCGTTACTTCCAGGCTCAAGAGAGCTGCCATCATTTTCTGCAACCGTTTCTGGCAGTGTAGCGGTACAGCCCTGGGAGCAAAGCACCGTCTAGAGGCAGCGGTACGTCATCAAGAAACGCACGGATCTCGGCAATGTCTCGGAATGCGTAGGTCCTAGGGGCGGACAGAATTCCTGACTTCGACAGGTGTTTTTGACATTCTGGCTTATCGACACCTGGGAGGCAGGAAGGAGAGGGAGCGGAGAGGGAGGGGTGGAGAGGGGGGGGGGGGGGAGAGGGGTTTGGGGTGGTTGGGGAAGGGTTGAAAGCTGCGCTGCGTGGAATCAGATAGGCAGGCAGGCAACAGGTCGGACGACCCTACTGTCTCGGTGCCCATGAAACGGGTACCTGCGCCCTCATTTCTGTATTGGGGCAGTGATGGAGGCAAGAGGCACGCTCCATCTATTGACATGGATATGTGGAAACCCAGGATCTTGAAGGTCGGTTGGACAACGACGCACCACCCCTGTCTACACGGTACCCTCTGTTACGAGACTCACGGGCAGACATTACTAAGTCAAGCCTTCGTGTTGCACTTTGAAAGATTCGGTTCTCATTTCAGGACAGATGAGTCAGTAGTCAGACATCAGCTAGGGGAGCTGAGGGCTGGGGTGTCACCGTTAACAGTTTTTTTGTTTTTTAATGTGCTTGAGGAAGCGCTCCTGCTTCTTCGTCGTAATTCCTGGGAGAAAAAAAAAATCCCAGTATCGTTCACAACTGATACTGAAAACAGCATTCAGAGATTAAAAAAAAAAAATCCAGTATCGTTCACAACAGATACTGAAAACTGCATTTAGAGACCACAACATGAGGATTTGTCCAAGTGTTCCAGAAGAGTCAAACATTCCATTCATTTGTTTCTGTGAAAACTGAGGGGAAAACCAATCCAGAGTTTGTTTATCACAGCAAGGATTTATGAGACATGTCATTTTGTAATTATGGAGATCGGAAGGTGCTTTTCCGCCTGACCATCCCACCCCCACCCCCCTTTTTTCCCCTTCAAGCAGCATATTTTTAAAACTGGAAAGGAACACTGCTTGATGTACTTAAGCAGGTGAGCCGCACCCCCAAAACCTTAAGAGCATGATCATCAATACCCAGCAAACATAGCCTGGTGGAGAAAACATTAACTGCCGCATTCCTCAGTGTGTGGTGGTCAGTAGAGGGAAAAAAACGTCATCACAGACAGGCATCAATCAACGTCAGGTCAAACCCCATCAGTCATGCATGAGTGGACGGACAGTGAGTGCTTGTTACTGGCAAGGACACTGGCTCTGTTAATTAAGGCCACGACGTGACGGTGCCGCTTCTGGGAGAAATGGCTTCCTGGATAGGGGAGAGGGGAGGAAGGGAAGGGGAGGAAGGGCAGCGGAGAGGAGGTGGGGAGGGGGAGGTCGCGAGCACGTGCAGGAGCTTCAAGGGCAGTGTCCACTAACCTGTACCTTGCTCAGGGGCTTTGCTCCCTCTTCGCGGTCTCCCCTACTCCTCCTCCTCCTCCTCCCCGTCCCTAACCCCAAACAGCTTGTTCTTGAGGAGGTCAAAGAGGTCGTACTTCTCCTCGTGGGGTTTCTGGTGAACTATGACAGGGGGAGGGGGAGGGCGGTGGCCTTTACCTTCCAGCGCCATGGTGATCGTCCTCTTCAGCGTCTTGGCCACGCGGCTCCAGAACGAGGCATCCTTGGGCTTCTTGGCAGCCGGCGGGCACGTCTCCTTCGTGCAGTGACCTTGACCTTCCTCGCCGTCCCGCACGCCGTCGCCGTCGTCGTCATCGTCCAGGTGGTCTGGAATTCCATCTCCATCGGCGTCTTCCTCCATGTCGGGGATTCCGTCTCCGTCGGCGTCCGAATCCAGGTGGTCCGGAATGCCGTCCCCGTCGGAGTCTTCCTCCATGTCCGGAATACATCGTTGTCATCGTCGTCATCCAGATGGTCGGGGATTCCGTCGCCGTCGGAGTCTGGCAGTTTGTCCGGCACCCCATCCCCGTCTGCATCCGCATCCACGTAATCTGGGGTGCCATCGCCGTCAAAGTCTTCTTTATCGTCAGGAATGCCATCACCATCATCATCATTGTCCAACACGTCCGGGATCCCATCGTTGTCGTCGTCGTCGTCCAGGTAATCCGGAATCCCATCACCGTCAGTGTCTACCTCCAAGAAGTCCGGAACTCCATCGCCGTCTTTGTCTCTGTCCTCAGAGTCTGGGACGCCATCGTTGTCGTCGTCGTCGTCCTGATAATCCGGGATTCCATCACCGTCCGAGTCCTCTTCCTCGCTGTCCGGGGGGCCCCGTCCCCATCAGCGTCATCATCCTCGCTGTCTGGGATTCCATCTCCATCATCGTCGTCATCCAGGTAGTCTGGAATGCCATCACCGTCAGTATCCAGCTGCTGGGAATCGGGGATCCCGTCGCCATCATCGTCCTCATCTTCATCGTCAGGAATTCCATCATTGTCGTCGTCATCGTCGAGGTAGTCTGGGATTCCGTCTCCATCAGTGTCGATCTGCTTGTAGTCCGGAACACCGTTCCCGTCCAGGTCGATCGCTTCCAGATCATCAGGAACACCATCGCCATCGTCGTCGTCTTCCTGGTCGTCAGGTATTCCGTCGCCGTCATCGTCGTTGTCCAGGTAGTCCGGAACACCGTCTCCGTCAGTGTCCACCTGGAGGTAATCGGCGACACCATCATCGTCCTTGTCTTCCTCCAGATGGTCGGGGATGCCATCCCCATCATCGTCATCATCGGATTTATCAGGGATTCCATCGTTGTCGTCGTCGTTGTCCAGGTAGTCTGGCACGCCGTCGCCGTCGCTGTCTCGTTCTTTGTCGTCGGAAATGCCGTCGCCATCATCATCGTCATCCAAGTGATCCGGGATGCCGTCATTATCGTCGTCCCTGTCCAGATAATCCGGGATTCCGTCACCATCAGAATCTTTC
>JADBJO010004214.1:189633-197133 GCA_016801955.1 Conus betulinus | reverse complement strand
AGAGGGTAAAAACACATCGCAACTGCTGTTCCCACCCCTCAGAGGGCGTTCCTGTTTTTGGTGCAAGAGATTGAGGGATAGGGAGCGAGGGTTGGAAGGGGTGGGGGTGGGAGGTAGGTGGGGGCGGAGGGTGATGGTCGTATTGGCTTAACCTAAAATGAAAGTTAGTTTTAAAAGTGAGGTGACTGCAGGCGGAATTTAACCAAACTTAAAACAACAACAACAACAACAAGTGTTACACCGAACGAACGAGACAAACTACGAGACAAAACACGAAACGTTTTGACCTCTTTGGTCTTCTTCAGGCAAGACAAACAACAGTTCCAGACGATGAGAACGAATAACGAACAATCGTTTATCTCCTCACACTGGGCACACAATGGATGTGGAATTTTCTAATTAGAAAAGATTTCTTTTTTTGATATCTTATCTAATCTTCGAAGACAAGTTTCAAAACGGAGTGACTGAGGGCGGAAAAATGAAGCAAAATGTAGAAAGAGAAGGGGTTAGTTACCGCCAAGGACTTAGACAAATAAAACACAGGACAATACACAATGTATTTCAACCTCTTGGGTCTTCTTCAGGCAAAAAACAAATAAATATCGTCTTGAATTGTTGTTTGTCTTGCCTGAAGAAGACGCCAAGAGCTCGAAATGCATTGTGTCTTGTCCTGTGTTTGTTTGTCTATGTCCTTGGCGGCAACTAACCCCCTCAAAGACAAGTTTTTGTTGTTGTTGTTTGTATCACAGAGGAAGTAGTGGATTTTAAGTGGGGATGGGGGGGGGGGGGGGGGGGGGGGGGGCTGAACAGAAACAGCGTTGCTTGAACTTGGTATACAGTAAATGACGAAGAAGCAGCAGCCTAACTCGTGCTCCCATGATGAAATGATTGCACGCCCGCATCTCCAAAGAACGCTGCTTACAACACGAAATCGCCTAGCAGAAATGGCAACACGGAGCGCACAGATAAAAACGAGGGGGACGTCTGTTTTTGGTTTGTGCGCTCGGTGTTGGCATCTTGCAAGGCGATTTGCTGTTGCAAACAGTATTCGTTTTGGCTTACGAGCGTGTCATATTTTGACTTGGGAGCGAGAGTTACCCAACTTGTTTGTTATTCACTGTTTTACTATTCCCTGTCTTATTTTAAGATTTCTTTTTAAAACTTTTTGTTGTATACTTGCCTCTTCTATTGATGTACATGAAATTTGTAAACGTCCATGCTATTGATAGGGAGATCTGTCGGTTGCCTCCCCCCCTCCCTTCCCCAACGACAGCGCCCATGACCTTTGCTGACGTTGAAGACTTTGACACTATCTCATCGCGGGCAGGGGTTGGACGTGGGGGATGACATCGAAGCTGAGCTCCCACCAGCAGAACAGGACGTAAAGTGTGTCACAGTTTCAGTTTCAGTTTCATCAAGGAGGCGTCACTGCGTGCGGACTAGTCCAATAACGCTACACCACATCCGCTAAGTTTTGAGACCACACTACGCATGATTTAAGCTGATGGAGAAATGAATGAACAACTAAGATGAGACAATTGAAGAAGAGGGTCTCGTGGCTACGACTCAGCGGATGTCTGACCTAACGCATTTAGCCCAACGCACAGAATCTGGAAACCCCTCACCGCCTTTCTCCGCCACCCACTTGCCCGCTCCTCTTCCATTACCTCCGCCCCCGTCTCTCTCTCTCTCTCTCTCTCTCTCTCTCTCTCTCTCTCTCTCTCTCTCTCTCTCTCTCTCTTTTCAAAGACAATCTATCCATGGATAGGACTCGACCGCAGGGTTCCAGGTTCATCGTTTTGAAAATCGGGTAACAGCTCTTCAACGCATTTAATAGAAATTTTAATACTATGGAGACCACATTTAACCCCCCCCCCCCCCATCTCCCCGTCCCATCTCTCTGTCCCTGTCTCTCTCTTTCTCTGTGTCTCTCTGTCTCTGTCGCTGCCTCTTTGCCTGTCTGTCTCTTGTTCCCTCTCTCTCACTTTGCCTCTATCTCTGTCTCTGTCTGTCTCTCTGTCTGCCTGTCTGTCTGTCTGTCTCTCTTTTCTCTCTCTGTCTCACCTACCTCTTTCTCTATCTCTCTGCGTATTTTATCCTAAAGAACAGTTTTCGGTGCCAGTCTTCGCGTTTAATTTATGATGCTCTTGAAGTGGGTGGAGAGGACATTTCTAACACCACACTTATACCACAGAACAATAACACGTTGAGGAGGTTATGCTTTTTTTTTTAGGCGATTTTATTCTTCATTATTTATTTATTTATTTAGGAACGAGGAGAGGCAGTGGGATGATATGTAAAGTGAGTGGAGAAGTGAAAGAGGAGAGGATCAAATCAGTGATGTGCGACTGGTAATGAGCTAGTAACTGTAACCGCCTGAAGCACAACCAAGCACCCCTACCCCCACCCCCATTCCTCCCCTCTCTTCCTTCCGCCCACCCTTCCCCCTGTCCGCCCCTGTACTCATGCCTGTCTGAGATGTGTCCGCAAGCCTGCATCTTATTTCAGGTAGGCAGATTTCTTTTCCCATAGGTGATGACTCACGCAGTTCTTGTATGGTCGGTCGACTCGCCCGCTTGCGATAGTGGAGTGGTTGTGTGTGTGTGTGTGTGTGTGTGTGTGTGTGTGTGTGTGTGTGCGTGGCGGTGCGTGCGTGCGTGCGTGTGTGTGTGTGTGTGTGTGTGTGTGTGTGAGAGAGAGAGAATAGGTAGATGCGGGTGGTTTGTTAGGTGTGGGTTCGGGCTGACGGGTTGCTAGGGGTCGGATAGAAATGAGGTGTGTGTGTGTGTGTGTGTGTGTGGTGTGTGTGTGTGTGTGTGTGTGTGTGTGTGTGTGGTGTGTGTGTGTGTGGTTCGAGGCGAGGCTGGTGATGACTCACCCGAGCAAGAAAATTTCGCTTCTGTTTGCACAGCCACAAGGCTTTCATTAGTTGCGAGAAGCTATAGAGAGTGAAAAAAGCCCACGATTCCGCCCACCAATCCGAACACATGTATTGATAGTATAATATAAAGACAAAGATAATGGCGGCATTTTGTCAGAATGATTTTTAAAAAACTTCTAACCTTTACAGACCACGTGCATCTTGTTGCAATGAAGATAAAGTGGATTTTTTTTTTTAATGGAAAAGGCATTGAATCGGAGACAGACTTCGCCTTCGTTTTTTTTTTTTTCCCCTCTGTGATTAGTATGTACGTGACCCGGTTTTGTGATTGATCGAATTCTGTGTACTTTCTCACGATTGCTGCCCTCGAAATCTCACTTTAGCTACTAATAGAGAATAGAAAAGGGGAGGGGGGTGGGGATGTTGGAAGGGGATGGGGATTGAAGTGGGTGAGCATAAATGACTCACGCGAACGAACAAGCGTCGCTACTGTTTGCCCGAAAATGAATGCTTTCGTCAAGTCGTTAAGAGGCTGCTTTGAGGAACAGGTGAGTGGTGGGAGCGATTGTGACAGCGACTCCTCTGAACATACACAAAGGCAAAGCAGGGTGTCGACTCCCCCCCCCCCCCCCCCCCCCCCCCATGTTTCCGACTGCGGTTGTGTCGTAGAGTGGTGCTGCATGTGTGGCCGCTTGCTTGTGTTTAATGTAGTGGTGTAATGCGTTGTGCAGTTTTGTGGAATCTCTTGTAGTGTAATATAGTAAAGATTTGAGCCAAAGTGAAATTGAATGCTTCAAAAATGGAAGGGAGAAACGCTTATTTAACATATATACAAAACAGATTAAGTAAATTGTCGATATATATATATATATATATATATATATATATATATATATATATATGTTGTGTGTGTGTGTGTGTGTGTGTGTGTGTGTGTGTGTGTGTGTGTACGTGTGTGTGTGTGTGTGTGTGTGTGTGTGTTGTGTGTGTGTGGTGTGTGTGTGTGTGTGCGCGCGCGCTCCTGCGTGTATGTGTGGGTGTAGTGTGTAGATGTTAGTTGTAAAAAAAAAAATGCATATAAAGTAGCACTGCCAAAATCGCACCTAGCATGAGACCAGTGTGGGTTTGTCCCTTGGCCTTTGTGTGGGGTGGACTGTGCTATCGTGCAAAATGATATCGTTTATTGTAATAGGAATTTGCGGAGTGGAGTGTGTCGTTTAGTGCAGTTTATTGTAGTGGAGTGTTGTGGAGAACATCATGTCGAAGTGTAATATAGTGTGGTTTAGTCCAGAGTAGTTTTGTGGGAGCGGATTGTGTCGCGGTGAAATATAGTGTGGTTCATTGCAGTGCAGTTTTGTAACATGGAGTGAGAGGTAGTGTAATATTACGTGGTTTTGTTGTAGAGTAGTGAATTGAAGTGGGCTGTCTTATAGTGTGACTTGCAGCAGTGCAGTTTGGTGGAGTGGTAATATGGTTTAGTCTGTTGGAGTTTTCTGCTCGTTTGACTTTGACTAGGCTGTGTTTAAGTCTAGCATAATGCGGTTCAATCTATTGCATATTTTGGAGTGGAGTGTGTTATAGCGTAATGCAGTATGGTTTTGCCCACCGGGGTTTGGTTGAATGGATTGTGAGCTATCGGTCCACGAAGAGTTATGTTGACTGGACGTGTGTCGGAGTATTACAGAGTAGTTTGTTGTAGAGTAGTTTCATGATGCAAAGTGTGTTGCTGTGCCTTATAGTGCGCAGGGCCGTACGGTGGGAGGTTTCCGCGGTTTCCGAACTTTCCCTTTCACCCCCCATGGCTGGCAAACATTGCGTTTGTAGCGCGTTGCTCTCTCTCTAAAACCCCCCCATGCTCCCGCCAAGGACCTCAAGATTCGCCTTGGGGTACCACCCTCCTTTCATCTGACTGAATCATCCCTGGTGTGGTTTAATACAGTGTGGCGTATAATGTAGTTTTGCCGAGTGAAAAGTATTGTAGTGCCTTGTAGTCTGGCTTTTATTCTAGCGCAGTTTCGTGGAGTGGAGTGTGTTGAACAGTAACTTAATGTACTTCAGAGTACAGTCGTTTTGTGGACTGGAGTAAGCTGTAGTGTTACTTGGTGACGTTTCGTGCAAAGTAGTTGTGCGTGGCTTGGAGTGTGTTGTAGTGTTACAGAGCGTGGTTTAGTGTAATAGGGTTTAGTGTAATGGTGTTTTGTGTTGTGAGTTGTGTTGTAGTGCTCTGTAAGAGTGTCGCGTTTAACTATGATTAGTTCTGTAGAGTTGACTGTAAAGTGAACATTAGTGTGACTGGGCTTATATAGCTTTACAGTGTGTGTGTGTGTGTGTGTGTGTGTGTGTGTGTGTGTGTGTGTGTGTGTGTGTGTGTGTGTGTATGCGTGCGTGGCGTGCCAGCGTGCATGCATGTGTGTGTGTGTGTGGTGTGTGTGTGTGTGTGTGTGTGTGTGTGTGTGTGTGTGTGTGTGGGTGTGTGTGCGTGCGTGCGCGTGCACGCGCGTACATTGCAGCAAATGTATTATGACATAACATAGTATCCCAAGACTTCTACATATTGAGGTTACAGACATTTGCTACCTATCTCTGTCTCTATCGGTGTGTCTGTCTGTCTCTGTGAGTTTGTACGTGTATCTATGTGTATGCATGCATGTCTGTCTGTCTGTCAGTCTGCCTGTTTGTCTGTATGTATCTCTCTCTGTCTCGTATCTCTATCTTTGTCTGTCTGTCTGCCTGTCTGTCTATCTGTCTGTCTTGTCTGTCTATCTATCTATCTATCTATCGATCTATCTATCTATCTATCTATCTATCTATATATCTATCTATCTATCTATCTATCTATCTATCTATCTGTCAGTCTGCCTGTCTATGTGTCTGTGTATCTATCTACCTACCTATCGATCTACCTATCCATATGTCTGTCCTGTCTATTTATCTAACTGTATGTATGTGTTGTGTGTGCGTGTGCGTGCTTGCGATCGTGCATGTCTCTGTCTCTATCTCTCTCCCTCTCTGTCTGTTTGTCTGTCTGTCTGTCTGTCTGTGTGTCTCTCTACGTTTAGGTGTGTGTGTGTGGGTGTGGGTGTGGGTGTGGGTGTGGGTGGGTGGGTGGATGGGTATGTGTGTGTGAGGGTGTGTGTATGTGTGAGAGAGAGAGCGTGTGTGTGTGGGTGTGAAGAGAGAGAGAGGAGAGAGAGAGAGAGAGAGAGAGAGAGAGAGAGAGAGAGAGAGAGAGAGAGAGAGAGTTTTAATTGTTATTAGGTCTCAGACCCATACACAACAGGAAATTATTTTCCCATCTTCGAAATTGATTTGGAAAAGGATGACGGGGATTGAAGGGACGGGGCCGAGGGAACGGGGTTGTAGTGGTGGTGTGGTGGTGTGGTTGGGGGGGGGGGGGTGGAGTGACGTAGTCAGAAAGGTTGGAGGGAAGGGATGGAGGGGGGGGGATGAGGAAGTAGGTGAGTCGGACCAGGGGGAAACTTAAGTCATGCTTTTTCGATCCTATACGACCACTGTGGCCACATTAGGATTGAAAGGCCAGTGGGAGTGGGGGTTGGGGGGGGGGGGGGGGTGGGGGGGGGGGGGAGGGGGGGGGGAGGGGATAGCATAAGTAAGGAGCAATGGTGGGGATTTGAAATGCTTAGGAATAATATCTATCCAACATCAAAAGAATGTGTTACCTCATCTCACTAATGAGGAGCCAAACAGATTTAAAAAAAATTGAGAATAGATACATAGGGGATACAATGAGTCTCATCTAAGACACGATTGCTCGCTTAGAAGAACACAACTTGCCAGGGCTTTTATAAGACGTTCCTCAAAAAGCTGAAACATAGATATAAAACTGAAGAGTATTTTGCTCTTACAGATTTATATTCGAAGATTTTATTTCCAGATGGCTTCCATATAAGTTGATGTTTGCAGACCGTCACTGAATTATGAATGCATGCTGCCTTTGTACATTATATTGTTATTGATACGATATCATCCACTGGAACTGTCCATTATGTCGGCCAAATTATCCCCAGTAGAATTGTACAGAAATGTTAAAAATCCCAAATTTTGAGGCATTCACAGTACACTAGGTGTGCCTCCTATGCTCTCTCTGTCTCTGTCTGTCTCTGTCTCTCTGTTTCTCTGTCTGTCTGTCTGTCTCTCTCCTCTTCTCTCTCTCGCTCTGCCAGTCAGGTACGTTCTACCGGCTGTTGTCTTCAGATTTTAAATTGGTGTCGTAATTATGGAGCAATGTTTTTACTTTCAGTTCTATCATTTTTGAAAAAATATTTTCTTATGTATTATCATGTGAACTAGCTTGAATGAAGATACTTCTTTTGAAAAACCTATCTTGCATTAATACAAAAAAGCAATTAAAACAAAACATGAACACATTCACACAAGAAACGATTACAGCAATCCCACTTTACCCACACAATAACGCTGCAAAAGTGGAGGCTTTGGGGATAAGGTCGGCGAGGGATAGCATTATGAATCAGTATTGCAAGGTTTCGAAAGTTTTCGTTTTTTAACAATTACGTTAATTACGACACTTAAGTGTCATAAGCTTCAGCGCAGAGAAGGTGAATACTGCATTTTTTCCCAGGATGAAAAGGATGCCAGGC